>CAVLEF010000277.1:0-155000 GCA_963661955.1 Leptosia nina
ACACAGTTACAAAGTTTGCTCCCAGGCTTTTAGAAGGCGAAAATGTGAATATTCTACTATTTGAATTGAAATCAAGCTGTACAACAGAAGGTCTTAGAAGAGATAAAGAACTAGCTCTAGAAAATATAAAAAAATCTCATAATTATAATAAAAAATATTTGATCAGCACAGAGAAGAATATAACCTGAAAGAGGGGGACAATGTCTATATAGAAAATGGAAATCACTAAATAGGAAGAAAATGGATGAATTGAGAATTGGACCATACAAAATCTTGAACAAGATTTCAAATTCTATCTACGAAGTTGACACTGGATATAAAAAGGCCGAATCAAACCTTTACCACATTACACAACTATCTCTTGAGTTCAGTGTTAATTGAACAATTGTAAAGCTACTGTTATGCCTGTAACAATTCTCTATTCCTGTGGCTCCCCCACAATGTAAAGGAAAACCACTGCCCTGTCGTGGTTTTCCTTCAGGTTAAATTTACCGCGTTAGACATAGATGTTTTTTTTGTATGATGGTAGTTAATACATGTCTGACAGCGCAGTGTCAATGGATGACGTCTGGCATCTGGCGGCGGATGGCGTTTTTATATATGGATAACAATATTAATTTAAACCTGAAGAAAGGGCATTAAATGTTGTTTCTTGTTTTTTCAGGTGAATATTGTTTTATATTAAATAATGTAATGTATAAACTTTCGTGAATAGTTGTGAATAAAATATCTTGTTTTTTCAGAGAAACGCAATTACGTCTTCTCTTAATAAAATCTATAAAAGTCATTATATATATAATATTGTACCTACCTAAACTCAGTTATTACTTTTAGTAGCTGACTATTTGACATACTAGGGATTTAGCTGCCTTTGGCCTTTTATAAGTCTTCCTATGTATATCGATCCCTATAGTTGAATAAACTAGTTCTGTGTGTGCGAAGTACTTTCAGGAATTGTATACTTGACTAATATATCTTAAAATTACCTCCATGTGTCCATTCGTAAGGTCAAAACTAGTAACAGATGACACTGAAAAATTAAAAAAAACTTTGTTATATCTACCTGCAAAATATTAATTCATAGACTCTCATTGCTCATGTGATAAATTAATTTATTAAGTTTTGTTAAAGTATATATATTATATTTAATATTAAATATAATAATTTATACCTTCATTCTCTTACCAGAATTGTTGATGCTGGATTTGATCATATCCACTATTAGTCTTGCAATAGATTTCTCATTAATACATTTGTAACCGATGGATAAATACTAAAACAATGCAAACATATGGAATTTATAAACAAAGTTATATGGGTGTATCCTACCAAGTGAGGGATCTTGGATAAGATGCCACCACCACGCATTTATACTGTACTCGTTTACCTAAGGGCGACGAAAAGGACCAAAGAAGCAGAGGAAAATGTGGAAAAATGGGGAAATTAATCTACGTTGAGGGCTTCCGTTTCGTACGGAAAGCAGAGTCGGGTAACAACTATTATTAATAAAACCGAGGTTGTTTGCAAAAATAAATATTTAAATATCAGTGCCAATCTAAATGTATCGAGTCAAGGAATATTGTTTTCTTTTAAGAAGTGCAATAATAAGGAAATATTTCCATTACCACGACATCCTTGCTAAAATCGTACTGAGCTGGCGAGCAGTCCTTCAATTTGTCTGGATTACTGATGTACAAAATTTTATCATTGCTTATGTTATTCGAAGGAGCCATGAAGAATTTTAAACAAAGGTCCTCTTGCAGTTTCGAAAATGTAGATATTATTTCATCCTGAGAGTGAAGATCTTGAAGAGAAATTATTTTTATAACTAGTAGTAGTAGTATAAGATTGTAGTTTATTAGTATTTAAATTTGATTTCAAACAAGAAGGTCAATTGATGTCGGTACAAAAATGATTATTATATTTTAAAATATTCAAACAAAATAGTCAAAAGCTTTAATAAAAACGCCATCGTTCACTTCAGTTCTTGGGATGTTCCAACCAATACAAGTTCGGGTAGACGTAAACGGTTCTAAGTAATGAGTTTCTTTCCAAATGGCCGCGAACCTCAAACAATTTATAAGTTCCTATCAATTCTTAAAAACAAATTGATAGTTTGAAAATCGATAATGTACGACGAACACGGTAATATCGGGCATACCGTCTTTAGAAAAACAACCCATACAGATAGGTATTTGAACGGTGACTCACATCACCACCCCAGCCAACTTAGTTCTGTCGGAGATCTTTGTTTAAGAGAGCCGTCGTCTCTGCTGCCCACTTAAATGAGGAGTTACCGCATGTCAAGCAGGTCCTATGCAAGAACAAGCTAAGAGCCCCTCCGCAGCATCCCAGGAACCGGAACAAGCCACCCACAGTCAAACTAACCCGCCTACCATACCATATGTGAAGGGAATTACAGATAGAATTAGCAGAGTAAACCGAGCTTCCGCATAAGAAGATTCAGCAAATCTTGAAACCTAACAAATATACTACCCCTTTATGCAGATGCAGGCGTTTACGGACTGAATTGTGATTGTGGCCTATCTTACATCGGCCAAACAAAGCGTAGCATCTCAAAAAGAATTAAAGAACACGTCGCGGATATAAAACATAAACATCTCTCCAAATCTGCGGTATGCCAACACTCATCGGTAGGGCCCAATCACTATATTCGCTTTGACCAGCCAAGAATTCTCGCAAAGGAGAGACAATTTTTTCCAAGACTGGTACGCGAAGCAATTGAAATCAAAAAACACCGAAATTTCAATAGGGAGGACGGCCTCAAATTATCAAACACCTGGGATCCCATATTAAAAACTGGGCATCCCAATAAACAGCATACCGGCAAACGCGAAGACACCGTTAGTCAATTCTGTTAGGACCCGGCCAGTTTCGCCAAATACCAACTTCGACGGAAAAGATGGCGCTAGCGTAGCAATTTTTTACTTTGACGTCAGAGACATCCTCCATCTTTAGTCTCCCCGTGACCACTGCTGCTTTATTTAAATCGATAATATCTTAGATTAAAATATAAGAACAATAAACTTACCATAATCCTTGCTATTAATATTATAATGTATTACACCTTTCTTCCATAAACCGTTACACATTGGAAATAAGCATAAAAGATAAACAGTCAACATGTCTAAGACTCAACTGCAAGGAAAATACAAGGTTTTATGAGCGTAAATTCTATTATTTTTTATAGATCTTTCATGGTTTTATTTTATTTGGAGTTAGCATTTATTCCAGTATATTTAAACGAATTTTTGTCTTCTTGAGCCATTTTATGACAGCGAAAACGGGTTAAATCACATTCAAATGTATTATTTAGTCTTTAGGCTTTTTAACTCGTCTTTCATGTGGTGTAAATTTTGCGGATATGCCACTTATGATCATTTTCAAGACGAATGATTTCGTAATAACCATTTGAAATCAAAAGTGAGTAACTAGGTATGCACATGCTTCTATATTTCTTATCTACCTATTTGATTCTTATATCGTAACATCATTCGTTCATTCATCATTCGCGTACACAGCGCCCTCAGCCCCCGCACAGCCACAAACGGCATTCAACCCATGCGCCACTGAGAAACGACCGTCTTTTGTTTTGGCGCTTTCCATCAAGTTTCAAAAACGGCTGGACGCGATTGGTTGCATGCTTTTATGGCTAGAAATAATATTTCTATTAGAAAACCGGAAGCGACCAGCATAATTAATAGAACAGTAAGTCTGTTCTTTGAGCTACTTAGGCAGCTGATGGAACACAGTTTCGTTGCAAAAAATATTTATAATTGCGATGAAACCGGTATTTCAACGGTTCAAACACCGGGAAAATTTTTAGCTGAAAAAGGACAGAAGAGAGTAGGGTCTACCACCAGTTGGGAGAGAGGAAAAAACATCACCTTGTGTGCTATGAGCAGTGCTGGGGGGTACATTCCACCTATAAACTAGCTTCCCGCGGAAAAGGATGACTCCTCTACTTGAGAAGGATGGTCGAGCAGGCGCGCTTTACAAATGTTCAGACAGCGGCTAGATCAACGAGCATCTCTTTCTTGAATGGTTGGTGCATTTTAAACAGCACGCTTAACCGTCTACAGATGAACCCATACTTTTAATACTAGACAACCACGCTGGTCACATTTTTCTTTCCGTCTACGAATAATGCAAGTACAATCGCATTTGACAGATTATTTGAATTATTTTGTATATATATATATATATATAAAAAAAAAAAAACAAAAAAACTTGGGGGGGGGGGGGGAACCCGGGGGGGGGTTTAAAAAAATTAAAAAAAAAGGGGGGGGGGGGGGGGGGGGGGGGGGGGCCCCCCCCCGGGGGGGGGGGGGGGGGGGGGGGGGGGGGGGGGGGGGGGGGGGGGGGGGGGGGGGGGGGGGGGGGGGAACGGGGGGGGGGGGGGGGGGGGGGGGGGGGGGGGGGGGGGGGGGGGGGGGGAAAATTTTTTTAAAACACCCCCCTTTTTTTCCCCCCAAAACACAGGGGGGGGGGGGGGGGGGGGGGGGGGGGGGGGGGGATATAAATTTTTTTTTTTATAAAGGGGGGGGTTTTTTTTTTTTTTTTTTTTTTTTTTTTTTTTTTTAAAAAAAAATATAAAATAAAAAAACCCCCCCAGAAAAAAAAAAAAAAAAAAAAAAAAAAAAAAAAAAAAAAAAAGGGAAAAATATGTTTTTTTTTTCCCCCCCCCTTTTTTCTAAAAAAAAATTTTTTTTGGGGGGGGGGGGGAGATCCCCCCGAATAAAAAACCCCTTTTAAATAAAAAAAAAAAAACTTTTTTATATATCCCCCCTTTTTTTTTCCTTTCCCCCCCAAAAACCAAAAAAAAAAAAAAAAAAAAAAAAATTTTTTTTTTTTTTTTTTTTTTTTTTTTTTTAAAAAAAAACATTCATATCTTATCTCTGCCACCACACACGTCTCATAGAATGCAGCCCCTTGACGTTTCTTTTTTTGGCCGATTCAAAATGGCCTACAAAAAAAGAATGTGACTTGTTTTTAAAAAGCCATCTAGCAGAAAAGATAACCCCTTATGACGTAACATCCTTCGTGAGGAAAGCATTTAATAATACTGCTTTTATTAGTAAAGGAGAATCGGGGTTTAAATCAACTGGAATATTTCCACTAAATCCGGAGGTATTCACAGAAGAAGATTTTCTCGCTGCAGAAACTCAGCAATCTGAAACCGTTGTAATCCAAGATTGCAAAGAATCTTTCGCAGCTACCTGTGCGATGATTCCCAGGACATCAAAAAGAAGACTCACCAGTTCCAAGCGCAGATCTTATGATGTCTAACCGAGAAGTCCCACTTGATACTGAATCAGATGTTGTACCACAACTTTCTGGCACGCCTAACCAATATACTTAGTATATGGCATGATTTAATAAATATGCCAGAGAAAAAGCATCTGTTATTAAAACAAGACAGGGCCGAAAGAAAAATTTGGTAGAAAAGGAAATGATTACAATGAAAAAAAAAAATTAGGTAAACCGACCTGTATTAGAAAATAGCAGCGGGAAACAAAGGGCACAGTAGCGTGCAGTCGGTTGCCGTCATAGCGACATATTCTATACGCAACTATTAGCATTTTATTGCCAAATCTAACAAGACAACCAGTAATAGTATAGTTTAATGTACGCTACACAGTCCCGTATACTTTTGTTAAGCGATAAACAACAAATCCATCAAGCCACATAACAATTTACTGAGACTTATCATTAAGGAGGCACATCCGTTCAAGTAAAAAGTTTTCTAAACTAGTCCCGCCCTACCCTACTGTAGAATTAATGTCAGAGTAAGTTTTTACGTGCTATAATATTTTCCAAATAATTTTGAGCTTAGCGCCACAAGAATATATGTATCGCCGATGTTTATTTATCCACGACTAAGAATTAAACCTTCCCTGAAAATTGGTGGTACACTGTTATAAATACTTAATGCACCCCTTATTGCATACTCTGGCCCTTTTCCCGCTTGGTCATCATTTCTATTGTCTCAGTACCCAAGCTATTCATCAACCCAGTCAGTATTTATCCAACTTCCAAATCCGACGGTTGTTCTTAAAATCAATTTTGTATTTTATTTTTTAAAGTCTCAACCCAAAAGACTCATAACATTTGGTGGCAGCGTAAAGGGATTTTAAAAGTCCCCGGTATCGTCTCCGTTTAACGATATTTACACAAAATAAACGTGTGTGCTGTGTGTAACAGTGCCGAATCCGTTGTGTATACAGTAAAGGTGTACATAGTACAGCGAAAAGAATAGAATAGAATAGAATAGAATAGAGAATAGAATAGAATAGAATAGAAGAATAGAAGACATTTATTCGAAACAACACAAGACATTTAACAAACACAATAAAAAATAAAAATAACTAATTACATATGAAATAATAAAAAATAAAAATAGTTGCCTCCGAAAAGGAGTCCACTCAGCTACGTTGGGTCTGATGTCCCAACACTGATATTCTGTGGCCCCTTCAGAGGCCGAGCTAACACAAGCGAGATAGTTTCACATTGTGTCAATTAAGTACTTTGTACACAAACACTTAACAACCACCAAATTAAATTAATTTATAGTCTACATATACATTACAAAAAAATTCTTAACAAAGTAGATTACTAACAATCCATGCAGTTACGTTTCTTTACTAGTTTAACATATTAAATGGATTATATTTACATTTCTATGATTTTTCATAAACATATAATACTTGCTTAGTTCTGTTTTCCATTCCTACCAACATTATATCCTACTTAAATAAAGGAAAACAAAAAAAATGATCAAAAGAGTATTACACCAATACTTTACATTAATACCTATTATTCAAAAAATCAACAGATTTTTAGCAAATTTTACCTTATTAAAAAATTAACTTTCAGTGAGCGTTTTACACAATATTCCTATTATTATTATAAAAGAGGAGTGCATATCGTTTTATCCCGGCTTTCCTAAGCCCTAATTTCGTGAATTGTGGAAAACCTTGTCTCAAAGTGCCCACACAACACAGATCAGTGCTGTGACGGGTCTTTACATCCGACGAGCATAGAACACCCATCCTTCGTGACGACCTGCCGCGAGACGCTTATCCGCATCCTACGTGAATACATTTCACCCGTGCGAGAACTTCGAAGAAATGATAGCCGCTGTTATCGCTCTCCCGACCGCACCAATTCGAAAGTATCTTGGACCGTTGGAACCTTAGAAAAAGCTATCAAAAGAATTCGGCGTGGCGACACATCAGTTACACAAGGTATCAAAAGAAACTGGAATACCCTATAGCACATTGAAAAAAAAGATTAAGGTTATCTAAATCTACCGACTAGGTACAAATGTTCTCCAAAACTAGGAAGGCCCTCTGTGTTTACCGAGGAACAAGAAGCGGTTTTGGCTGATCATCTACATGAAATGTCCAATAAATTTTACGGTCTGACGAGGGCACAGTTTTGTAAGGTATGTTAGTCCAATTGCTGAAATATTTGGTGTCGCAGATCGATTTAATGATACCAAGAAGTCTGCGGGCAGAGATTTTCTAACTGGCTTTTTCCAACTGTTCAAAACCATATCACATGTATTAGTACCGATTCAAATTCTAGATGGCGCTGATCATAGCCAAACTTCGCTATAAACTTTCTTCCTTAGAATCATATAGGCTTTTAACTTTAAGGTAACAGTTGTTCTCGTCCGATTCTCACCTACTCCAGCGTCGCGTTCGCCCACGCCGCCCCTAGCACACTCCACAGGCTCCAGGTGCTTCAGAATCGGTTCACCCGAACCGCCACTGGAGCCATCTGGTGCGTGCGGAATGCAAATCTTCACGCCGATCTCGAATTACCGACCCTCAGTCGGTACTTCAAGGAAACGTCCGAACGTTTCTTTAAAAAAGCCGCGACGCATCCGAACCCACTGGTGGCCCGGGCCGCCAACTACACCGTTCCCGTCAATACACGCTGGAGAAGGCCGCGTAACGTTCTTACCGACCCCGACGACGATTTAACGAAAGCCGTCGATTTACTCGTCGCAACGCGATCGGTCGACACCAGGGCCTACGCCGGCGTAGGCGTGGTCATTCGCTACGCGTACCCCGCTCACCCGAGTGAGTTCCCGTCCAGCTCTTCAAGCTCCCACCCGCATTGCGGCGGTCCAAGCCGAGGCCGATGCCCCCCTCGGGGCACCCTTGGTCTAGCCGCAAACACGGCGAGCGCTATCGCGCTCGCCCAAAACGCCCGGTTAGTATTCGTGGCTCCTTAGGAACACAATACGAAATAGTCATTCCAAAAAAAAAAAAGGTACAAGTTGTTAACTGTTTTGAGTAAAGTGCTTATTAATAAATAGTGTTTCATTAGGTTAATTAAATTCAGTGAGTGGTTCGCGTAAAAACATGGTGCCGAAACCCGGGATATAATAAAAATGGACTTTGGACTCTAAAAGACTAAGAAAAATTATGGCAATTGTGGACTTGTAAAAGTTTTCAACTATTATTGGGACTTACAAAAATTATGTGATTTGTGGCCTTGTGATTTTTTCATAATATATTATATTAGACTTTGAACTTTATAGTGAATTTAAATTGAGCATTAGAAAATTTTGCACTAATTAATCAAGTCGGAAATCGGATCTTTAATTAAACATCAGGACGATGTATTCAAGTTAATGTCGAAAGCGAATATAAATTATATCAAATCGCCGAAGGCAAGAATAACTGTCGCATATAAAAGATTAGTTAAAAAAAACTTTAATATTATTAAATGTAGTTAGTCGGCTATATATATATCAAATATAATTTGTGTATAGAATGCTTTTAATTAAAAATTGTAAACTGATACATAAATAAGAAGACATCCATATGGTTGAAACAATATTGTCTTTAATTTATATACATAGCGTTAAACAAATATACACTTTCTTTTACTATCGCGAAAATAACAATAGACACATAAACTAAAGACAAGCTAGGGCTCACTTAACTTAAGTCCGTTTGGTATGGCATCTCGCTTCTGTGTAGGGTTTTTCTCAATTTAGGCGCCATTATATGGGGCCAGTCACGTGATATCGGATGATGCAATTCCATATTGATGTTGCGTCATTTCACTTCTGTGTAGGGTTTTCCTCGATTTAGGTCCGTCCGCTGTGGCTTCGCGGGAGTGAGTGTGCGGGGCGGAATCTGGGGCCCATTCTATGGCCGTACGTCATATCGGATGATGCAATTCCATATTGATGTTGCATCATTTCAACGTAAAACTAACATAATACATTTATACAAAAATTAAATAGTAAAATTATAAATTTGGTTGAACAATCGTTTTATCAGTAACTAAATCGTCTTATTTATAAAGAAAAGCTTTACATAAAATACATGATTCAAAATGAGTTATAATTGTATGTCTTAAACAGGACACTGTATTTATAATGTACTAATTCGGTTTCACATGTTAATAAGTTGTTATATAGTTATAATAATTAAACGGTTACATTTACATTCGTCTTATACAATTTTGTAATATTTATAGAATATCTGTATGACTTTAGAGACAAATTGAGATTAAAACATAACTTAGTGTAACAAAAGAACTTAAATTATCGGAATAATCTAACACATACATTGAAACACGAACTGATGCCTTGGAAGCTCTATGGAACCGATTTACAATCAATCATTTTAAATTATTAGATTCGTTGAGAAGGATGAGATGGCTGAATTATCCTATTTCGTAGAAGATTTCTATGAGAAGGTTGAAGAATTATTTATAGATTATCGAACGAGACTTCGGGAAGATTTAAAAAAATGTTCTTCCTGTTTAACGGCCTCGTCATCAGCTATTCCATCCGCGTCTAACATCAATGCTACGTGTGAAGTTCGCTTGCCTCAAATTTCATTGCCAAAATGTAATGGAAGTTATGAGAAATGGCAACCATTTTTTGACTTATTTTCCTCTCTAATACATAATAATTCAAATCTAAGTCCAGTTCAAAAATTACATTATCTTAAAAGTTGCTTGCAAGGAGAAGCACATAACGTTCTACAAAATCTTCCTATCACGGACGCTAATTATTCCGAAGCGTGGCTGCAATTGATAAGACGATATAACAATAAACGTTTTAACGTTAACGAAGTTTTGAAACGATTGTTCGCCCAAAGAGCATTACATAACGAATCGTCCACACTCATCAAGGATCTGCTAAACACAACTTCTTCATGCTTAAAATGTCTAGAGAACATGAACATTTCCACGGCTTCTTGGGACGCTATAATTAACTTTGTAGTCGTTTCCAAGCTAGACACAGAATCCAAAAGGATGTGGGAACTAGAGGTTTCAAGGAAGGAAGGAATTTGTGTTGTTCTTGTGATGTTCTAGTGTTCTTTGCCTTTATTATACACTTCGCTAATGTTCCTCTCAAACACTTAAATATAAACACAAAATTACTGCAAGTGTCAATTACGGTTCTGATTCCTACCCTCAAACAATTTTGCAATTTGCTGTTTTACACGCTTTGGCACATGGAAGAAGAAGAAGTTGTTGGTGTCCAATAAAATGGAGGCGTTCCAGCAGCGCCTGCAAGCTGCGCAAACCAGATTATCCTACAATTGAGCAGACACAACTGGCGAAGGAGTTCGACGTGTTTCGCAGCTCAGTGCTCTTCTGTCTCGGAAGTCTCCAGGCTCAGATTCAAGTCCTCTCCAGAGTACAGGATGAACTGAAGATGCGTAGTTGACGCAAGTGTTTGTTGTTGCATGAAGTGAATGAGTCCAAAGACGAAAGTCCGAGCTCTATTGCTAATATGATTTCAGTCTTGTTAAAGTGTCGTGATTTAAATGACAACGGTTTACATCGCTGCCACAAAACAGGCCTACGTCAGGATGGGAAGCCTCGACCGATTCTTATGAAACTCCGTAAATACAAGACAAAATAAACAATATGGCTGGCTAAAAACACCTCAAAAGTACAGAGCGGAGTCGGTTTTTGTCGGAGTGCCTGACAAAAACTCGCCACAACATATTTATACGCGTTTTTCGGTTATTGTTTTTTTATTATTTTGGTTTGATTTAGTATATTTTTCTTTACTCCTATTTGTTTTGGAGTGTTTGGTAAGTGTTTTAAGAGCTGGAAAAAACCCAGAGACGAAAGCAACAGATTGTAGATCATAACTATGCAATTCCCTCAGCTAGTACAACATTTATAGACCCCTCCTTACAACAACTTCTCGCGCTTGTAAATCGGTCAAATTCGATTATACCCTAGGGACAACCCACATAACACACATACGAAGAGAGACTCGAATCCGGGATCTAGGCGTCTTATTCACGAACGACGTAACGTTTCGTGAACATATTGTAAATATTTGCCAAAAGGCATACAGAAACCTTGGTTTTGTCTTACGACAAACCAAGGACTTTACGAATATGGCTGCGGTGCGGGTACTATATGACGCATTGGTCCGTAGCTATTTAGATTTTAACTCCTCTATTTGGGCCCCGGCCGAAGAAAAATACAAATTAATGCTGGAACGCATCCAAAATAAATTTGTTAGGCATTTGTACCATAAAATGTATGGAGTACATCCATTTTATCCTTTAATGTATCCGACTCTTTTTGTATTAGGCATGGTCGGGTACAATGAATTGAAGGTACGGAGGGACTTATTCCTTGTGATATATCTGGTAAAAGTATTGCGGGGTCGAGAGTTGAACCCAGGAGTTCTACAGTCCATACACTTGTCAGTGCCGGACCGATACGTGTGGAGGCGATTACGACCACCGTTACTTGCGCTGCCGTACTCACGTACCAACTTGCTAAAAAACTAAACTAAACTTAACGTGACACAAAACGTAAATTAATAAAATATTATTTTCCTTTTTAATTAAAAAAAAATGTAAGTATTGTTCTTCAGTGTTCATTGTTTTTACGTTAAATTTCCTCAAAATAAAAAATAAAAACACTAAAAGTATCGATATCAGTAAGTATCTTTAGAAGTATTCATTTAAGTAGTATCGAAACAAGTTTTGAGTACTTTCATAATGAGTAGGTATCGATACTTTGATGGTTTTGGAACGTCTCTAGAAATTCCATGAAGTAGTGAAATATGTGATGATACTGAAGTAATAAAAAGAAATAGGCGGTATGTGGTTGAAAGTGGTGACGAAGATGATAACACGGGCTAGCAAAAACGAATTATACCTTTCACTGCGTGTCCAGGCTTGAAACCGTACAGTTTGAGAAATATGATGGTAAAATCCAAACCTAAGGATTTTTATTCTTTGTGAGTTCCGGATAGTGTTTCATCATACAGGTAAACTGTTAGACAAAGAAACTAACCGATTTGTTTCTCAGACAATTAGTAATCTTAATTAAAAAAAACTAATCAAACGATAATCGCCATTTCTCCGTTGGTCTGATACAAACCAAGACGAGATCAAAAGGTTTTTTGGTTTTATTGGTCAATGTCTAATGGTTGCGAATACTCCTTTTCTCACTAACCTCGTAAAATTACATAGTAAAGTCGGTCTCCCCAGCCTTATCTCATTTATATACAAAGTATCTAAAACATTCTACCTTTACAATATCCCCATTACCAAAAATACACTTATTAACTCTATATGCAGATCCCGTAAAAGTAATATATCATATATCGACAAATATAATCGATACAAACTCCCCCATCACTTGTTCCTCGAGTATGAATAGGTACACTCGACCAAACAGGTTTGACACACCACCAGCCCATCGCATTTGCGACATTTGCCTGTCTCGCATATTAGCAGTATGAGCATTTCGGCTTGTACGTGTTTGTGTGACATGGCAAACTTTCTTGCGGCACCGTATTTCGTCGTAATTGTTTACGCAACGTATGCTTCTATTTTGAATAAGATTTAAAGTATTATAACTAAGACATTTTAGAAATAGTTATCTACCCTAAGTAGTTACTAGAGCTTATACTTAATATTGTTGAATAAAAAAACATATAAATGATGTGAACACAGTTCTGAATTCTTTCTGATTATATATTCTTGGTTATGTATATCAACTCATTTAAGGCTAATCTAGGATAAGTTCAATGTACACTGGGTTAAGTCTAATGTAAGCCATTTTGAAATAAAGAATTTTAAAAATCAAATCAAAATCAATGTTTGCGGATGGCCTCAAAATATTTTTGAAATGTCAGAGTAAATTAGATTGCGAAAGACTGCAGAATGATGTTACAAATGTTGTGAAGTGAAGTATTGAGAATAAGTTGAGCTTCAATACCAAGAAATGCGCTGTCCTTCAATTCACTCGATCCAGGACCCCCCAGAAATATTATTAGAGGTGGGAGAGGTTTTCTTTAGAACGAGCTATAGAAGTAAAGGATCTTGGTGTTCTGTTTAATTCAGATCTTAGATTTAGGGTTTATATTGTTAAAGTATGCAAAACAGCGTACCGGAATCTAGGATTTGTGCTAACAAGACACAACAGACAAGGTATTTCAATAGCATGGCAACCGTGAGAGTATTGTATGACGCATTGGTTAGAAGCCATGTAGGAACATAATGCTGTAATATGGGCACCTGACGAAGATAAATACTGTGCCATTTTGGAAAAAAATCAAAATAAATTTGTGTGACATTTATATTTTGAAATGTACGGGATTTATCCCTATTATCCTACCCGACACTCTTTGTGCTAGGAATGGTGGGCTACAGTAAGTTGAGAGTCAAAAGGGATTTTGCTCTAGCTGTTTTTTATAATTAAATTATTGAGAGGGAGAGTATACAACATCGGCGTCCTAGGCATGTTAAACATAAACGTGCCTGACCGTTACAGGTACAAAAGACAAGACACGCGCCACCTCTTCTCGTGGTGCCTTTTGCTAGAACGAAATTAATGGCAAAGGCAGAATGGGCGAAGATCTAAATATATTACACGAAAAATTAGTTTTTTAGGATCTCTGTTGCATTGGATTCAATCTATTATGACAGTGCATATATGTAAATATTAAATAAATACATTTTAACACTTTAACGGTTTAAAACGCGATATATTAGTTAAACTTATTTGAAAATGATTTTAACTTCGGCCCGACGTTTCGGATGCTTTGCAGCAGCCGTGGTCACGGGGAGACTGCCTCTCTGAATAAATACAGATTAATCCAAAATATTTTTGGGTCGTTTATAAAAACTAAGCGGAATTCCAAATGTGACATTCCTGCTTGCATAAAATTTGATGATAAATCGGCTTGTGATGGTAGTAGTATAGCTAATATTTTTGCTGAGTATTTTTCTTCAGTAATATATTATAAACAATCAGCGTCATCATCTCCTTCTCCATCTATTCATGTAAATCCGTATAGCGTAAATCACACCATTGTAAAAATCTCTCTCGGTGATGTAATATCAAAACTAAAGTCACTTAAAGCTAACAAAGGTGCTGGCATAGATGGCATATCTCCATTATTTAAAAAAAAATGTGCTTTAGAATTATCAATACCACTCCTTACAATCTATAACGCTTCACTTTATACCGGTATATTTCCAACTGAGTGGAAACGTGGACTAGTTGTACCAATACATAAGCAAGACGACAAATGTGATGTTAAAAATTATAGACCTATAACAATACTGTCTACTCCAGTTAAAGTATTTGAGTCACTTATATATACCCATATTTCTTGGCAAAGTAAATCTCTCATTACTGATAGGCAACATGGCTTTGTTGAGAAACGTTCTTCTTTATCAAACCTTTTGACCTTTACTAATACAATTTGACAGACGTGATTTACACAGAGTTTAGTAAGGCGTTCGATAAAGTAGATCACATTTTATTGATAAAGAAATTTAAAAGATATTTACCCTAAACATTTTATAAAACATGTGAAACTGTCTATGGAACGCCCGGTTTTGTTAGTGTTGGAATCATTCTTCACAATTGAACGTGAAGATACTAACTTTAGCCAAAGAGAATGGAGTTGTAATTCTATCCTTTCCACCGCATTGTAGCCATAAGTTACAACCGTTGGATGTATCAGTTTATGGACCGATCAAAAAAAATTGCGCGGCTGCTCAAGATGCGTGGCTTCGTAACAACCCCGGGAAAACCCTTACTATGTATGACATACCAAAAATAGTCACAGATTGGTTGCCGTTTGCTCAGATAAGTATAAATATTGTTAACGGTTTCCGAAAGTCAGGCATCTTCCCGGATAATGCAAATATTTTTGGTGAGGATGAGTTGTATCCCCATCATTTGTAACTGAACGTCCTGGATTAGAAAATAGCCAGCCGGAAAAAGATTATCTATCAGCAACCTAGCAACCTGTGATGTCACGAATCTAATCCCACTATTTCAACCTCCACAAGCCAAGCGGAACCCGAACCTGGTCCAAGCAATAAATAAAATGAGTCGGTTAACCTAATACAAGTATTTTCCCCGGAGATAATTCCCAAAAGCTTTCTTAGGAAAGTAAGTACAACTTACAGAAGAAAGAGGAAAGCTGCAATTCTAACTCAAGAAGAAGAACGCCCTAGAAGAACAATCAATCATAAAATAGTTGCATCTACAAAAAGTGATTAAGGAAGTGATAAGTGTTTGGATGATAAATAACATTCTTAAAAACACTTAAAATCCAACTAAAAATATTTACAACGCCGTCTAGTTGTTCCTTAGTGAACTTTTTTTTACCAAATCGATTGAGCTTTAACATGCCTAATCCATCTTACAAATGCACTGTTTGTGCGAAATTCTTCGCAATTGCTGAAGATGGCGTTAGGTATACAGTTTGTAATATTTACTTGCACAAAGATTGTCCGAAAGCAACAAGCCCGAGTGCGAAAAATTACTGCAAAACTTGTTTGCTGGCTCGATCTAAAGGAAATAGAAATTATGTCGCTTTTGGTAGCGTAACTCCAATCGATGAGTCCGCGGCCAGCGATTTGACCTCATCGAGAGACGTTGTCGCTCCTTCATCAGAGTCATTTGAATGCTTAAAAAAAGAAGTATCATCCCTACGCAACATTATTATAAACTTTAAATCTGCAATATCTTCTCAACTTACCAGCGCAATCGCTTCATTCAATAGTAGAATGAAAATTATGGAGTCTAGAATATCGAATCTCGAAGAGAGTGTTGGTAATCAGAACATCGACTACCAGCATAGCTGTGACAGTAATGATGAAGTCGAATCACTGAAAAGACGCCTGAATGTTTCCGAACACCAATGTCTCATAAACGACGTGGGGATCTCAGGAGTTTTCGAGGCAAATGGCGAAAATACGGAGCACGACGCAATTACGTTAGCTCAAAAAATAAAGAGTTTCGCTTGCCGAGCCCGATATAATCTGCGCTTACCGCGCCGGTCCCCTCAATACTACTGACGATCAAAGCGATTCTCAGCCCCCCAGGCGCCCCCGCCCGTCCTCTACGCTTGCGCGCCGTCTAATCGCGATAAGCTAAACATCCGTCGACGAGGGGCTGAACATCGGTACGGACATTGTGGAAGTGTGAGCCTCTTTTTATTAATGAGTGCCTTACGGGGTTCAACCAAAATTATTTATACCTCCTACGCACCTTGGAGATTTGCTGACCAAGGGAGGACAATATATGTAAGGCGTGATTCTTCCCTTATCTTTCAAACAAATCGATCTGCCGGTTTTGGAGTCCTTTAGAGTTGTCAAGGTATGTACATGAAACTCTAGAACATACAAGAAATATGTCAAAAATTGGCACTATTTCCTTCTTCTGAATGGCGGGACGATAATCTCAGTTTGAAGACATGTGGCCTTTGGGCTTTGAGTCCCATCTAGCTTCTGAGCCTCTATATATTCGCAATTGAAAGTTGGAGAGACCACCTGCCTACATTGCTCCAACACAAAGTTTTCGATTGATAAATAATTTCTTACGAAACAGCCAAATATATGTTTGATGTAAATCCATGGTATTTAAACCAAGATGTTTGTATTCCTAGATAATTTCACATATTGCATGTTTTGGCTTTTGCAGTCAAAAGGCTTTATGTACAAGTAAGAAAAATAAATAAAGTGTGTATTGATATTTTTACCACTTTTTCTTTGTACACCTTTGGTGTAAACGTACCTAAACGACCTGTCGGGTAATAAGGCCTAAGTACTAGAAACATAACTTTGAGTAGACCCCGCCAGCTGACTCCACAGTCATAGGTAGCTAACCCAAATGCCCCAAATCGCGACTCGCAGGCCCGCATGCTGCCGAGAGTGTGGGGTCACTCATCGTGGCCGGCGGACGCATATCTCGAATAATAATATGACGGTCGAACAAATCGTAAATATTTTATGAAAAAAAAAAAATTTTCTACGTTATTTTGCAGTTTTACATTATTTTAGTTATTGTTTCGAAGACCTGTGCTGTACAAAAAGTTGTAAATTACACGAATACATTTTATTTTAAAAATTTCTTGACAACGTGGTCGGTGGTTAATAAGGCGTACTATGAAAATAGACTATAGGCCTTATTACCCTCCTTAAAGTATTAGCAAGTGATTACATAATTTAGGTCTTTAGAACTATTATTACAGAAATTAGAAGCACCAGCTCCTGTTCCAGACGTAGTCGATGTAGAAAATTTACCACTCCACTCGCACTCCATTCAGGCAAATGGCTGTTCCGAGACGCCTCAGACATCCACACCGAGGCAAGAACAAACAAATGATCATACCAAAAAGATCCTCCAACATCTTTTACAGAATGGTTTACGGTAGATCCAGCTCTGATGATGAGGATAATGTACCCTTCGCTCAAGTAAAAATAACATCATTTAAGCAACTCCTGCCTACACCAGCTAAAAATACAGAAAAGACACCAACAGTCAGAATAAAAGGCCACAATTACAGAGGAATACCAGTTAGCAAAGAGCTGTCTAATAAGAACAATATTGTCACGCATGCCACCAGGACCAAAAGACTGCTATGAGGATGTGTCACAAATGCAGCAAGTGGTACCACGAGGAGCGTGGGTTTGTCAGAGGATGATTTTGAATCGTCGATGATTTTGAGTGTCCAGATTGTTCCTAATTTGAAAAATAATGTTATTTTTAAGCCTTTACTGTGTGATTGTCGCATTACCTAATTTTATTGGTCTCAATTACTAAATATAAGAAGTTTATTTTTGAAGTTTAAAGTCTTAGGCCTTATTATACTACCATAGTTTAATAAGGCCTAAGTACAGTGTTTTTAAAAAGCAGTAATTAAGACTATAATTATAGCATAGGTTGCTGTTTTCCGTTTTTATTTGATAGCTATTAATATAAAAGTTTAAATTACATTAAAATTTGTTGATTTGTTTTAACAGTTTTTGATTTATTTTAATTCCCGCTTAGGTAGGCCTTATTGGCCGCCACTACCTTAGTATTCTGACAAAACGTCCTCTTAATCTAGGTTCGAATTAAAAGAGTAATAGCCTGACGCTGTACAGAAGATGTTGAATACAAATGATCATACCAGAATCAATATATAAACCTCGGAAGAAGACTCACGACAATGGTACTCCGCTAGCCAGTCTTAAAATAGCGGAAAATATCCCCATTTTAAGAACCTATGCCAATTTAAATCTATGCTATAGTCAAAGACATACCAAGATGAAAGACCATTAATTATAGTGGTTTAGAACAGATTACTAGGGACTGTTTAATAAACGAGAAGAGCTAAAAGAAACATTCTGACCGTGTGCCCTCGAAGTATTTGATTTTTGTAACATTTGCAATACCGTAAAGTCGTATGACTTTAGCCCTAGGGGATGACTTTGCCCCTAAATTGGTAAAAGTTTGAAATACATCTCTATTACAGTCTGTTTCGAAAAAATACATGTAAAAACCTTTAGATGACAGCACATGTAGCCGGTAAAACAGTGTTTCGGGTTATCCCATGGGTGTATGTTATTTGTATTTGTTGAATATTCAATTGACTTTCTAGACCAGTTGGTATAATGTATTAAGAAGCTCAATTGATACTGGTGCAAAAACTAATTTTAAAAAGTCAACAGAGTACTTGTCGTCGTTATATAAACGCCACCCCAGAATTTCAGTACTAGTAGAGTACAAGTAGAGAAATATAACTACATATTTTTTTTATTTATCCACTTCGTGTTAAAATGGATAATTTAAAATCGAAACGTAACATCAAACCATTCGACGGCAAAAAATACAGCCTTTGGCCTTTGTTAAAACTAGACTACTCGATCACGAGGTTAAGCTTAAAAGTGACTCTAAGGACACAAGTTTAAAAATACTACAAGCTATGGAAGTTACAAAGAAGAGGAATTATGAAAATAAGAACTTGAGTGTCAATATTAATAGCAAGAGGGATAGAGTTATATTCTACAAAGTGTCATCACTGTGGCCGAAAGGGTCATATGAAAAAGGACTGTTAATATTATAAGGGAAACGCTGTAACCAAAAATAATGACCGGCGAAGAACAGTGCAGGCCATTGATACCGAGCAGCCTACTTAAAATCATTCATCTGGTATTGCGTTATGACGGAGAGTTATGCAAATATTAATCAAGGGAAAGACATCTCTTTTACTTTAGATTCTGGCGCTTCTGACCATCTAACAAATGTAGAAGATTTATTCATAAAGCGCGAGGTGTTAAAAAATCCTATTAAAATTCCTATAGCCAAAAATGGTGAATTTATAATGGCTACAAAGATAGGATCTATGAAGTTAAAAAGTGAGGTAGGAATATGTGGAATCCTGGAAGACATTTTATAAAAATAAAAAATAAGTTGTCTTTTCTTGACGTATTGGTAATAAGAAAGAATGAATGACTGGGTCACACGGTGTATAGAAAACCCACCCATACAGACCGTTACCTAAATAATCTTTCCAACCACCACCCATGCCAAAGAAGAGGAGTGGTTAAGACATTACCTAATAGAAAGAGCTAAGAGAATCTGTGAACCAGAATATTTGGATACAGAGATAGAGCATCTCAAGAGCGCCCTTATGGCCAATGGATACAGCAAAAGAGACATTGATAAATGTTTACAGTCGAAAACGAATGATTTGGGTTTGAGTAACGAGATAACTGAAGGTAATAAGATTGTTTCCAAGGCCTTTCTGCCTTATGTTTCTAGAGTGACAGATAGAATGGGCAGAGTTCTGAGAAAGAAGTACAATATTAAAACAATCTTTAAACCAACAAAGAAAATTGAAAATTACTTGGTATCTGCAAAGGACAAAAGGGACCCATTATCATCCTCAGGAGTATACCGTATCCCGTGCACTTGTGGGGAAGTATATATTGGTACCACTGAGAGTTCGGTGAATACGAGAATTAAAGAACATAAAGCTAATTGTCCTTTGGGACATACGGACAAATCTGCGGTTGCGGACCATACTTTAAATAACGACAATCATAGAATAATTTTCGAAAATACTCAATTATTATGCTCCAATGGCACTTTTTACCCCAGACTGTACAGGGAGGCGAGAGATTCATAAACATAAACGGAATTTTAATAGATCCGAGGAATCTCTCAAAATTAACAAAACCGCCCGTTACAATCCATACTTTATAGATATTATTATTTTTTTGTTCATTGATGTGTGCGTGTGTTGTGTAAAAAGTATAAATAAATAAAAAATAAATAAATAAAACATGGGTTCCAATTCTGCGAAATGCCAAAAGGCTACCTTTCAAAGAGAATGAATTTCAGAACATTGAATCACACACTAATTCATTTACTTCACAGAATATCACACAACAAACCGCCGATATACGACCGGGTCTTTATACATAGGTATAACCTAAGATCGCGCCGGGCCGGTGAACCGTCTATAACTAATGACGCCACGCCACCCCACTACACATCACTACAATCCCCGCTTGTCAGGGTTTATATAATCTGAGACCGCGGCAGACAACTTACAATTCTTCGAGCAATCGAGGACTCCCACACGTGATGGCGAAACGTCGAGAATCTCTTCTCGTTCACATCGGCCGAACAGCCCGAAAGACAATAATATGCTGATCGATGGCCGTGAAAGCCTTACTCAATTTATTGCCTACCATTATCCTACTACTATTATAAAGGCGAAAGTTTGTAAGTATGGATGTATGGATGTATGGATGTTTGTTACTCTTTCACGTAAAAACTACTGAATGGATTTGAATGAAACTTTACCACAATATAGCTTATACATCAGAATAACATATAGGCTACAATTTTTGAGGTTTTTAATGTCGGGTCGTAAAAAAACACATTTTTTGCGCTTACATTGCAAACGCTGACTGAATCCTACAAGATAGATCAAAACAATGTACTACAGTATTGTACAACTTAAAAAGGTCTCCAAAAAAGTCCGTGATGGTATATGTTTATCTCTTAGGAATAACCCACAATAACCATTTTTTATCCTTTACTTTGTACGAGAAATAATGGCTTATTTACGAAGCGATTTTAAGCAATACAGTATTAATCCTTATCCAATTAAGTATCTTAAATACATTGTGCATTTATTAAAGATCAATATGGCTTTTTACAGCATGTAAATTAAATAAATATTTTCGAAGATATCACAGATTTAAAATGCAGAGTCATAGGAATTTCGGCGATAAATACCGGCAGCGGTGCCAGGCGAACGGGGCGTGGGGGGAGCGGGGTAGGTGCGGTAGGGAAGAAGTGGCTCATCGCTGAGTGCGCGACCCGAAATCGGGCAGACGCGTGAGGGCAGACGTCGTTGACGGTTGTGTCCGTTTTGCGAATTTTCAAGGCACTAGCGATTTGATAAAAACGTATGGTCGCCTACTTTTAGTTATATAAGCCTAAGGTTGTTATTGCCAGGTTTCTTTTTGGTTAGGAGTTACACGTACAAAAAGATACTTCATTTAATTCAATTACTATATAGATAGGTTAATTAAATAGGCAAGGATTGCATTAAAGTACAATCATAACAATAACTACCGTACTGTATTTTTTGGAAGTATAGAAACAACACGTACTTAAGAATTATGCCGCGAAAGCGTAAGTCTAATCTTTCTGAAGCTCTGATAAAACTCGAAATATGAAAGTAGCTAGACTTAACGAGACGTTTCCACAAGCCGAACTGCGAAGGCTTAAACAAGCAGAGCGTGAGGCAGCTCAAAAAGCTGCTGAGACACCAGAGCAGTCCCAAGATAGACGTCGACAGCATGCTGAGTATCTCAACGGGCTGCAGAGACACCCGAACAGTCTCAATCTCGACGTCAACAGAACGCTGAATATCTGGGATCTCAACAGGCTTCTGTGACACCCGAACAGTCGCAGGATCGACAGCATTCGATAAAACTGCATTTGAGTACGATGAAACTCTTGATTACGAAAGCCACAAGCTTATAAAAATAGAAGCGATGAATAAAGAATGCAGATTTTGCGGTGCTCTTAAATGGAAAGAGGAAGCAGGAGGCATGTGTTGTTCGGGAGGAAAAGTAGTTCTTCCTTCAATAGACGAGCCTGTTGAACCTCTTAAAGAACTTTTTTTTCAAATGAAACAGATGAGTCTCGCCGTTTTTTAAAAAACATAAAAATTTTCTCACGGTCAGCTCTATGTGGCTTGCTCACGTCTTTCCAAAGCGAGGAATCTGCATGTTTATGCTGAAGGAAAAAGATCGTTAAATGTAGTTTATAGGAGCATACTGCAGTAGCGACCTATAGACCTATGATTAGGGCTCTGCAGTGCTTAGTTACCGTATTTCTAACTGATTACTAGACTAGACGGGACGAACCTGAAGTCCACGCGAACGAAGTCGCGGGCAAAAGCTAGTGTTGGAATAATCGAAGATGTTAATCAGTCCATGGCAACTGTAATATTTCTTGACATCGAGGACGTAACCAGCGTCCTCCTAGAGGATATAAAGACAAAATTGCCTACACCAACGACATGGATGAAACGTGGCAGCTTAAAATATAAATTTGACAAGCCTCTCTGGATCATACCAAATGTAAGATAAGTTTAATTAAGTCTAACATCGTGCAGTACTGATTTAAGTCACATTGTTTAATTTTTCTGAAGTCTATGAGAAGAAAAAAATGTTCGTATTACAATTTTTTATATAATACTTAAGTAGCCTAGTAGTTAAAACAATTCTGCAATTAAATACAGGGCACTTTGGACATGTGTTCGAAAATCTCTTGTATCTTTGAGACTAATTACAATATTGAAACTTTTCTTAATAATAATTACTGCCAAATATGTGTGCTCCATATATTAGGAAAATATATAAAATTATCCATATATTAGGAAAAATTTTAAATTGCGATTATGATCAAAAATAACAGTTTTATTAACATTTGTGTAAAAAAGTACCCAATGCTCCCCTACCTCCCCTATCTCATAGAAAAACATACAAAATAGATCCAATCATCAATAATTTGTCACAAAAGTTTAAAACGACGTAGACCTTTTATTGTGGACAGGGAATTTGTCCTGGAAACAATATATAGCAACGAAACGAGCTAGATTAGGCAGATGAAGTTATTCATTTTGAGTGAAAGTCAATCTGGATTCGTCCAAAACATTATTTTATACACAGGAAAGGACACAAACTATGGTTCGAACTACCAACAAGAAAAACAATCATCAAGAATTGTTTTGGAGTTAACACATGATTTACTGAATAAATAGGATTTACTTGCATAATTTCTATACATCAATTCCGTTGGCTGAAGTCTTGTGTCAAAACAATACAGACATTGTTGGAGCAATGAGAATAAACGGAGTCGGAATCCCAAGTAAAATAAAAAACAAAAACAATGGAAAAAAATTAACATATCGTAAGATTTAAAGGCAGTTTGCCTTTAAATCTTACGATATTTTTATGTAACGTTTTAAAGTGGAAGGATAAGAAAGACGTATTGATGCTCAATTCTATTCATAATGACGATAGGACAATGATTTATCTTTTATTTATTTTTTTATTTATTAAACAATTAAAACGGCAATAGCCACTTACATTAATTGGAAACGAGTAGACATTACAGTTGCTTAAAATAGGTTATGTATCAATTGCATTCCGACAAAATTTCATAATCAAACAATTTTTTCAGTATTGATGACCGTTGATCTGTGAAAAGATCTGATAGGAGAGAGGAAGAAGATAAGAAAACCCGAACATTATCCCGGATTACAATAAGAATATGGGTCATGTAGATTTGGGAGATGGATTTGGTTGGTTACCCTTCTACGCAGCTGCTCGCAATAGGATAAAAAAATCTACGATTACTTAACATGTGCGGCATAAACACATACATTTTGTACAAAAGGATAGATGTCAATTAGATCGATTACACTTTTTTATAGACTGTGTAGAAATAATAGTTAAAAATAATATTGTTAGAACCCACCCAAAACCATCAACCAGCATGCTTAGTGGAAAGACATTTCCCTGAGCAAATGAAAAGCCATACCGGAAAAACTAAATCCAGGAAATGTCGGGTTTGTTACAAAAAGGCGCTAGAAAAAAATCAACATACCGGGTGGGGTGTTCTACTCTGTGTATTCAATAATGTTCAAAGAATTCCTGATCTCTTTTTATTTTGTATTCTTTGTGTTTTTACTAGCGCCGTAATTGTTTTTAATATTTGTTAATAATTATATACGAGATTGATGATGTTTTCGCATGTGCCGGTATTTTATTATAATTGTTTGAAACTTTGTTTTTTTTTTCATTGTTTTTCATAATTATATCAATAAACAATTAAATACATATTTATTTCACGAATTTTCATTTTGAAAAAATTATATTCTCCGAAAATTAGAAAGGGATTTCCCCGGTTAACCGGTTAAGGAAGATCTCATTAATATTCCTTTATTTAAAGTGTCTTACTTCTTATATTTCAAAAAATTATGTTTGAGCGTCTAATGACTGCCCTGCGCGTTTGGGTCACCCAAATGGGCAATGTTAAATAAAAAACATTTTTTTACTAAATGTTTAACTACTATTACCAGTAGGCTAAATATATATTGTTTTTTTTTTCTTAGCCTATGGTTAAAAAAAATGTTTTGTTTAAGTTTCCTATCTACCCTACTGATTGGAAAGGCGATTATGGTAAATTAATTGTTAAATTAGAAAGTTTAGTGGCGTCCTCAGTTTCTACAATAACAAGTATGATTTGGCACCGTAGACTAGGTCACATTAATAATAAATTTGGATAACACAGCTTGACATGGGGCCAGTTTAGTTGTTCACGCAAAAAGGAGGTATAGACTACTTTTTCGCCATTACATCTTAATATAACTCACTTTAATTTTACTTCCCCATTTTAAGTTCCAGACCCGGGCCCGTTTTGGCTTGGTTTTTTTTCAAAAGGGTTTTTTTTTTTTTTCCCCCAAAATTTTTTTTTTTTCCTTTTTTTTCTTTTAAAATTTTTAAATTTTTATTTTTCCCCTTTTTTTCCCCCCCCCTTTTTGGGGGGGGGCTTTTTTTTCCCCCCCCCCCCTTTTTTTTTTTTTTGGGGGGGGGTTTTTTTTTTTTTTTTCCCCCCCCCCCTCCCTACAATTTGTCTGTGTTTTTTTTGTTTTTTTTTTTTCGCCATTATGTTAATTTGGCATTTGATAATAAAGACAGAAAATTCTATGCATGATATTGTTACGTATACTCAGTTTGTTTAGTAAATCTCATAAAAGTAGAAAGCAACAGACAGTTTTGTTGTGTACTGAAGCCGAATGCAATATCCGAAGCTAATAAATAAGTTATTTTCGTGAAAAATTATAATAATTAACTAATAGACAAACTAACATGTCCATTATAAAGTATAATGAGTCAAGGTTCTTACAATTTACTAAGAACTCTGTATATGATAGACTGTATGCACTATTTAATATATATAAACATTAAATACAGTTGATGGATAATTATTAAGAGAAGATTTTAAATGTATGTAATGTTATATATATAATTATTTTGAATAATGATACCCTTGTATTTAAGAGCCAATTAATATGAACAACAATCATAGTGTAGACATTCAAAAGTAATGGTATGAAAAAGGACTCACCGAACTTGATGTTGAAAAGCGTTGGAATCCTGCGTAGCTGGAGGCTTCACTCAAAATGTTTACTGGACGTGCACTCTTGCGTCGTAAATGGGCAAGAGGCAAAAACAGTAAAGAGCTATTTATGCACACATAGGAAGGTGATGCAAGGGGGAACACAAGTTGAAAAAGATGAAGTGTTAGGTAGGTAAATTTCATTTTATAAGGGAAGCTGTTTGTATTAAATTTGTTAAATTAGAATATTTAAGAAGTTGCTTAATGCTAGCCGACTTATTGGCTAAGTCTAAAATAACCATTATTATTTTATGAATAAGATGCGTGTTGTAGCATTATAGAAGTAATATTACATTATAGTTTGTTTTGGTAAGTAGAAGTCTTGAATTTCAATTTAGTTAAGTGGTGGTATTATTTTATTGTAACTAAAAAATAATAATAATGTATAATCTGTATCCAGTATTGAATATGTAATTGGAGTCTTGGCATCAGATAGGTCGGAAAAGATGAATGAAAGTGGCATTTCTCAAAAATGTCTTGGTGTTGGGTTGATTCCTGTTTGCAAAGTGCATTTGTGGCTTCGATGTTTTCATTATTACAGTGGATACATTTTGTTTGTATATACAAAAGGCTACGCTTAGTTTTTTGTATGAATAACAATCTTGTTTAAACAAAGCGGCTACCTACCTATTTAGGTACACCGACAATTTTAAAAACAATGTTTGTTTATCTAAAATTTATTTGTATCCATCCCCAACCGTACCTATCAACTGTTTGTCTTAAAAAATAATGCTACGAAGGCTCTTTTCCGCAAGTCCAAGATTCAACTTTCACTTTTCAAAGTACCAACTTAAGGTACTGTGTCAAAACCCTAAATTAAATATCACAGTTTAGTTATATCTTAACGTTACTTAGACTAGTACAATCTTCTTTCTTCAGTCTTGAGGTAACAAAATGAAAGGCGTAGTTATTTTAAATGCCAATGTTAATTAAAAACTTACAGAATCTTAGAGACGTATAGGCATGATATAATAGCGATAGATAAAAACTAAAAAAAGTGTATTCTTCGAGAGTAGTACACATTTAAATAGATCACTTGAACGGTTTAAAACGCGGCATATTATTAGTCCACCAGTCGCGGTAACTTCTAAGTATCCAAAACGTCGTCGTTGTCATAGTCAAAATAAAAAAAGTAAGTTAACTAATATATTTAGCGTTTACATCCTTTCCAGTTTTGTCTATTCATAAAGTATTGGCAAAAAATTTCAAAGATATATAGATTGTTTTAAAAATCAGTGTGTATATCATGCCTTAATACGCCACATTTTCGTCATGGCAAATCTATTTAAGGGGTAGATCTAAAAATAGGGTTGCCATTTACAAATAGAATCCTTAACTAAAGGGTAGTTGGAAAAAAACATTTAACATAGGGCAAACAATTCTTTTTTCAAATCTTCATTCTTTTTTTTATATAAGGGGTCACTTTAACTTAGCCTTATAAAGGCAGTCAAAACAATAATGATTAATTGTGAACTCAGTCCAAAACTACAGAACATACAAATTACTCTACGTTATATTTTCCTCCAACTACCCGCAATAATCCTTTACATATACACAAAATTGAACCTGCATAAACTCTGTGATAAGGACGATATGATGGGCCCATACCCCTGAGCGTTATCGTACAATTCAAATAGGGGAGCCGCGACCAACTTATAGTTCTTTGGCACAGCGAATAAAGCCCTATCTTGCAATTGCACTAAAAAGAGCCGCTTGTGCTCTTTCGGTTTTGTAATGTGGGGGGGAATGTACGGATACTGAGGCGGTTCAAAGTTTGGTCTCCACCAATTGCCTGAAAAGATTAATTGTACTATTATATTATTTGTGGCAGTGAATACTGTATATAGTTTACGCGAGTAGTACACATATAAATAAAACACTAACAGTTTAAAACTAGACCCCGTGACCACGGCTGTTGCAATAGCATCCGAAAAATCGGGCCATAGTTAAAATAATTTTCTAAATAAGTTTAACTCATATATATCGCGTTTTAAACCGTAAGTGTTTTATTTAAAAGTTAAAATTTAATTCTACAAAGCTTTATAACATTAACTAAAGCATTTTTGCGAGATCCTGACTTAATTAGGTTGATTCTTTAATTTTATTTTGTTCCAGCAAGGAAGCCAATATATTAGAAAATTGTAAGCCCCTTTTTGCCGTTGTATCTACTTCTAAGATAACTAAACTGATCATAATCAACTTACCAATGGTATCTTCTATCAGCCAATCCTGTTTAACACCATCCTGTCTTCCAAGAGTCTCTGTCAATAATCTTTTCAGACCTTCTATTTCATCCTAAAATATGATAAAGATGTTATTTATATATATTTAATATTTCTGTAGACTTAACTGGACTGAGATCTTCTTGTTCCATGTTTACTGATCGGTTTTAATATACACAAAAGTCACCCAAAGTCCAACAAACCCAAGTTCTCTTGAACATAACACAATGCTAAGCAACACATTTATTGGGGGTTGGGAAAATGTTTTGTTTGTGGGAATTTTTTTTATCATTTTAAAACAGTCAGTTTTCCTCAATTCAAAACACGTAACAAGACATAGAATTAGTGATTCTTTTAAAACTTTTGCATATAAGTAGTATTAAAAAGAAAATCTAATTTTATTGAGTACAGTCAATAAGTTTCAATCATGTATAACAAACAAACTACTTGTAAAGGCTAATTATAACATATATCAATATAGCTACAATAACAATGCTGACTATTTCAAGGAAGCCACAACAACAGACAAACAGTATGTAAGTGAAACTTGGCAAGCAATGGTTTCATACCAGTTCTTCTCTTTCATTCTACACTCTAGATTTGAGGACTGGTACCAAATGTAAACCAGACTTTTGTTTTAATATATTGAAGTTTTAGTAAGAAAATTAGCCACAAATTCAACTGATAAATAATAATTATTGAAATTCTAACTAATTTTATTCTCTTTGACTTATGAAATCCACATATATTAATAACTCACTTCTCCGGGATTTAATTCACCACCAGGCAGCTTGAAGAACGCTGTCCCAAGTTGCAATAACAGGACATGTGGTAATCCGTGCTCATGGACTAGTAAGACACCTTCAACAGACCTGAAATTAAATTATAGCATTCATAGCCCATGCACAATGTAAGCACATCTAAGAAAGCAGTTTTATCTGTTTATAATACTATATCCAAGCAGACTAAAATACTGCGTAATGCGTAAGTTTTAAAACCAACCAAGCAACTTGGCTTTCTTTGATTGCAATGCATCACCAGTCTCAGAATATTTTCAAAAAAGAACTGTTGTGTATTGGTATTTAATTAACAAATCACATTACAATTATTAAATCCGTGAAAATACTTTTGTATGAAACAATTTATCGTTTTTCCTAACTTTCTGCTGCAGCAATAGCAAGCTAATAGCAATTTTTGGCCTCCTAGGGAACTATGGCCTCAGATAAACACAAGTAGCTCGTAGTAGTCGTGTTGATAAGATCAAAAAATTGCAATTATTTATCAGAACAAGTTTAACATCTAAAACCTACCTCCTCATGCCAATTTTTGAGAATTCTTCGCGCATCCTCTGAAATCTAGCCGGCACTGACGCATCCTTCTCGAAAAGCGGTTCTTTTGTGCCAAATGTGTAATTTGTTAGTGGATACAAATTGATCGATCTGTTCAGTGTTAAACTGGAGGGATTCTGACTGTTTTGATGCTGTACACCCGGACGAACCGGCCACTGCGGCTTAGCTTGAACAGCGGCCATTTTAAAATATTTTTGCTCTAATAATGCAAGATCCGAGAGTAAAGATGTATATTGAATCAAAGCACTCGACCCTTATACGTGCTAAATATATAATTACTTGTAAAATAGCAGTTTCGAGTCCACGAGTAAACAATAAAGAATTCACGCTAACAAGTTAACAAATGCCAAAATCACTGTAACACAGGAAAAGCAAACCTAAAGAACGGCATAACTACGGCAGACTGAACATTTTGCTATAGATAGTAGAAACAATATAGACTACACAAACAATGATAACATGTGTCTATAGAGAATCAAGGAGTGACATCAATTTATCGCTAACATGACAATTGACAGCCATGACAGTACGAAACAATACTATCAAATGTTTAAAGTAAAGAACTAAAATTATAAATTGATTTGCATACAACTAATATTTAAATATTAAACTTATGTCTCACCAACTTGAGTTATTAACCGAGAATCCTTCACAATGGACAACTGTGTCATTTATCACACCGGAGATCCAGAAAAAGGAAATAAAGCCATTCCTTTTATGTAAGTTATTATGGTAATTAAATTAGACACCCTTATATTTTTCTCAACTAAATACTCTGTAAAATACTTTTTAACTCCAATTTTATAACAAAGATTGAAGGTTGTTTTATTTATTCGTCTGTTTCTTGCGCACTTTATAACTGCTGTCAAAAAAATATATATGTTTCTTATATATTTCAGTGGCTCTAAAAGAGTTAGAAGGTAACCCAGACAACAGGACAAGGAACCTTATGAATGCAGACAAGTTCTCAGCTGTAAGATCTGTAGTCCGACATGTTTCAAGACTGCGTTCGGCTAATAAGGAACCCTGGCTAGAAGAGGATATGAATTTATTTCTAGAAAGTTTAAAGTTGGTATTGCTTTTATTACATACAGTTACTGTGTTCTGTATTATCTAGAACTTACCCAGTTAAGGATCAGGTTCAAAGCTTTGGGTTGAGCCAAATATTACTTGCTGGGTTACTATGGTCTGAACTCTTAAAACACGCTATGTGTAAGGAGACCTCTGCCTAGTGTATATATTAAAAGAGTTGAAGAATTAGAAAACTATGGCTCCATCAATTTGAGATCCAGAGGCTGTATGTCTGAAGGCTAATATTTCTGATTAAAATTGTAGGTTTAGCCCAGAATGTATTAGCGAGTTAACAACACTGCTTTGCACTGATAAAATATATGAAAACATTCAAAGGCATCTTAGAATAAAACCTGGTATTGCAAGCTTAGAATGGAAGATTGATGTGTCTTTAAGGTTGGTGCAAGTTTTAGCCTTTAAATAATTTTTACAGCTAGGGCACGTACATGGGTACATGACTTGACCCATACAGCCAAAATTAATACTATGAAACACTATTAATTGTTTTAAACACTGTAAAATTCAAGATATATGTAACATATTTTACAATTGATCTTGGTCCACACAAACCATTTCAGTAATCATAATAACTTTCTTTGCAGCCAAACCAATATAAGACAGGAGAATGCAAGTCCCGAACGGACTAAAGAGATAATGTACAGAGATTCCCAGGTCTTACTCACGTTGAACTTGACAAATGGACAGAAGCACATTTGTAGATTGAGTATTAGCAAATTCCATGAACTGCGGTATGTGATAGCCAGTGCATTGAAGAGTATGATTGTGCTGGAGAAGCGAAAGTGTATGCGAAAAGACTGATTTTGTGTTGGGGCCCCTAATTTTACATATTGTGTTGAAACAAAATGAAATCTTGTTGTTAATTACTTAAAATTAAGGCCTTTATTTTTATATTTACTTATATTGCCCTAAATAGGAGCATTAAGATGATAAATGAATTTTAATTATTCATTTAAGTTAATTTGTTCAACAAATTCAACATTAAAATTCTATATGTTACTTAGGACATTCCAATTCTATATGTACTATATATACTACTAAAAATAATGTTTCTGCAAAGTTATGAATTTGTATATCTTTAAATAAATTGTGATATTATCCTTCCCATAAATGGTATCTTACGAATGTTTTAAACAAAATAACTGTTAGTCCCAATCAATACAAAAAATAATGTATTGATTAAAGTCGACCACCTGTGAAACTAGAAAGCATAAAACCAAGAATGTATCAATAATGTAAAAAAATTAGTAACACATTGACAGGTAATATTTCAAATACTGTCTGTAGTTTACGAGAGCAGTACACGTTTAAATAAAACACTTTAACGGTTTAAAACGCGGTATATATTAGTTAAACTTAATTTTAAATTATTTCATTAGGTCTCCCAGTCACCATCGGGTCGTGGTTAAAATAACTTTAACTATCAAATAAGTTTAACTGATATATAACGCGTTTTTAACTGTTAGTGTTTTATTTAAAAGTAATATTTTTCTTAATCAAAATCTATGTTTATGAAAATTGGGTCTATGTTATAAATATATAATAAGAACTTTATGTTGGGGTCCAGGCCAAAACCTGAAGTCCTAGTTATGAAATTTTAAATATTTAATAAGAGTTGGTGCTGTATAATATCAAAAGAATGAAAAATGGTATGCATATGTATTCAAAAGATTGTGAAAGTATTTTTCCTAATAAACATTTTTAAAATAAATATATCTAGACTTTCAATACATATATTGTTTTATATTTTTGTCACCATCGCTCATTTGTAAAATAATTTGGTAGGACACAATTCTGTGTCTGCTTGAAAGATTTATTTAATTTTAACAATAGATACATGTAAATATTTTTATTAATTTTTACCCCTCTGATAATAGATTACAAGTAACACAACCTTTGTTGTTTTTCTAAAAAAATTGTAGTCATAATGTCGAATTGCCTAACTTGAGAAAAACTTAAATATCCTAACGCGTTACGCAACGAAACGATATAACCTCCTTTCAGTTATCTAATGGAAAACCGGCTGGCTTAACTTTTCCTCTCTTTCTTGTGCTGTAGTCATTTCTGAAACGCAAAGTCCGGTATTAGATATGAAAACTGAAACATTATTAAGACTGCTAATCTAAGAAACTCTTATTTCAATAAGACTGCTCTACTGCTGCTGCAATAAACGGCTGCTACTAAGCTCGAAAACAGCTTTTGAAATAGCTGCGTGAGGAAATTAGTAAAGAAGACATTATATTATTGTTTTTTTTTCTAATGACGTCACCGATCGAAAGTGATCAGTCCACATAAACTGCTGACCCTTTCCCCCGTTTCCCCTCGGCGTATATATCTAGGTAATCCAGTCTTTTTAAGCTCTTACTGCCTATATACCTGAGAAGTACAAGGGTTGATAAAAAATAAGATTCCGTATTAATATAGAACATTATAAGGAAGTGCCTTCAGTTGCAAAAGTTAAATATTACATTGCGAGTACCATAAAGGATTAACTCCTTAAATATCATTCCCAGATAAATGGGCGGCCTAACACAAATAACTATTTATCTTTAATAAGTACAATTACAAACAATCTTACTTTTTTCATACCTTGTGTTTGGCTGCCTGGTGCGCTTTCAATGAAGCCTGTTGGGTGAAGGAATCACCACAGTGGCAGGAATAAGGTCTTTCCCCTGTGTGTATCCTCATGTGGACTTTAAGGCCAGATTTCCTCTGAAAATAAATAACAGGATCGTCATTCAGATAAACTTTGTATATTACTAATAACAATCGTAGATAATTTAGCCAACGGAGTACAGTGGAGCGCAGTAGAGCGACGAAGTACAGTGGAGCAGTAAACGACGAAGTACAGTAGAGCACGGATACAGTGGAGCCAGTGAGCGACGAAGTACAGTAGAGCGCAGTAGAGCTACGGAGTACAGTGGAGCGCAGTAGAGCGACGAAGTACAGTAGAGCGCAGTAGAGCGACGAAGTACAGTGGAGCGCAGTAGAGCGACGGAGTACAGTGGAGCGCAGTAGAGCGACGAAGTACAGTGGAGCGCAGTAGAGCGCCGGAGTACAGTGGAGCGCAGTAGAGCGACGGAGTGCAGTGGAGTGGAGTAAAGCGACTGAATAAATAATACAGATTAAATAGAGTAAATAATAAATCTAAAAAAATATTATTTTTTTTTCATTTCTGAATTACGACTGTTGAAATCGACTTGAACTTCGACTTACAGTAAACATCTTGTAGCAAACACCGCAATCAAACTGATTCTTCATCTCTCCGCTAGAGTGCGCCCTCCTCACGTGTAAGTTTAGGGCTTCGGTCCCGCTGTAAACACGGCTGCAGCGTCCGCATTGCGTCGTCTTCGGTACATTATGGAGACTCGTTTCGTGGTAGTCCAGTCTGGCTTTGGTTAGAAACTTCTCCAGACAAATGGTACATTGGTGCCTGAAAAAATATTTTTAATACATGAAATGTTACCAAAGGATTAGAAAGGTATGTAAAGGAATATGTTTTAGATCTACTATTGAACTTACTTGTATTCAGTTGGATCGGTATGTTTTTTGCTACGTTTGAAGTGTTGTTTCAGAGCTTCCTGAAAGATATGAATAAAAACTGTATATTATGTAAATAATACTGTCTGTAGTTTACGCGAGTAGTACTCATTTAAATAAATCACGTTGTGGTTTAAAACGAGATATATGTTGTATATACGGAGAGACTCCCTCCGTGGCCACGTCGGGCCATAGTTCAAATGATTTCCAAATACGTTTAACATACATATCGCGTTTTATTTAAAGTAAATAATAATTAATTAGGTCCGTGTCACGAACCATTGTCCACAGATGTAAGAGCAGCGAAGTTTAATCGCGTTTCGATTTTAGTCAGTGGATTTCGGAATATGAAAAGCCAAAGAAGGTAGAAAATGCTTCTTGTTAACATGAGGCTGCTAGAGGCAGAGTGGCCTAATAACAAGAAAAATGATTTTAAATAAGGAGGAAAACCAATATGCGAAATTAACTTAGGTAAAAATGAATTTGTACAATTATTTGTAACAATTTTCGATCACTTGTAGATAAACATTTTTAGTCTATGAAAATATAAAAACTTCAAATAAAATTGCAGTAAGGCAATGCACCTCTAACGGCCTCATATGGGGTTGGGATATTTCGCCTTCCATCAAGGAAACAACTTGTCTTTGCTTGCTTGTCTATGTTCTGTCATAAACAATAGAACATACCATAGACGTAAAGCTGGTGTCACACTCGACGCAATAAGACTCTTTGTCTATGTGCACAGACCGAATGTGCTTTTGTAGAAGAGATTTGAATATGAAGGACCGTTTGCAACTGTCACAGGAAAAACGCTTCTTAGCATCATGGCGGCTGAAAAAAAAAATATATGTAGCCTATGTAACGAAATTTAGTTAAACATGAGAAGACCTGCATTATCATACAATGATTTTCGGAACATTTCATTTAAAAAAATTAGGAAAATCCCTAAAATTAATTCACGCAAATGCACAGATTATAATTTCTTTAGTTTGACATTGGCATAAGGATGGGATGTCAGCAAAGTCAAGGACAATAGAAGGTAGAAGTCACATTTATGCGCTAACTAGCTAACTGACAATAAAACTCGCGTTAAAAAATAATTACACGAAAATTAAAAAACAAATTCGTCATAACGTCATTTTGAATATTGAGATCGTTTGGTCCAAATAAATCGATATTTTTTCATCTTTGTATCATCAGTGACAACTTCTTCACTCTACAAAGGGTCATCACTAGTTCTCTATGGTTTGAAATCGGCCATATTTGTTGTGGTCTTTTGCCAAGTTAGAAAAAATAGACTATAGTAATAATGTCTACTTTATTCTTAAAATTGCATAGTTCATTAAAACTTTTCTGATACACGAAATCATTTGTAGTCAAACTCACACTTGGCCATTACTCACGTCGTATGAACACGCAGGGTTTCCTTACTCTTGAATGTTCTCCCACACTCGTGACAGGTAAAATGTCCACTCTCCGAGTGAGTTCGGGCATGTCGCTGCATCACTGTTCGTTTGCTGTAGGTTTGGAGACAAGATCTTTGATTTTTGTTACGTTAAACAAAAAAACAAAAAATGAAAAAAATGTTTGTTTGTGATGAGGATGATTGAGAACAGGCACGCTTCATGGTAGGTGAAAAACCAGAAATTAAATCAAAAATTATTTGTTCATGTGGGTAGCTGGGTCCCTTATGAAAGTCATTACCGTTAAAAATTTAACTTCCATATGTACATTTACTACCAATTCCCAAATCCATAAACATATACATCTGTCTGTCTACCTATTGTGACTTTAAACATTAAAAAATCTACAGTCTGAAACCGAAACGCGATTTATTGACGTGTTTTATCTGTGGACTGAGGTGAGTATACTCTGCTTACCCCTTATATCTATACCGATATACAGGGTGTGAGGGATCGGACTGCCGATACTTTACCAGCGTGTTGTACGTCAAATTTTACCGACAAAATACTATACAAAGTGGGGTCCCACGTCTCATCCCTCTGAATGGGAGCCATTTTAGAATTCTTTTTTTGTACTTTTACGAGTTCATTGAAACTCGTTTGTTTTATGGTTTGTTGTCACTACGCGGAGCGAGAGATAACAGACTGTTAATGAAAAACAAATGCACAAGGCACCCTCTATCGTATTTCGCGGGGAAGGATTGCAAATACATTTTTGACATCCAAAACAACTATTCTACGCGGACGAAGTCGCTGGCACATCTAATATAAAATAAAAAGCAATGACTAACCTGTTAGTCGAAGATTCCTCAGACTAACGTTAAAACGATAACTTTCTGGATGTGTTAAAATAAAATACTCACTTAGTTGTAAAATTGCAATTATTACACTTATAGTCCGGCGTATAGGCCGTGTGATCCAGTAAATAGTGTTCGATTATGTGTTGCCGGGACAGGCGTATGATATTGCAGACTTTGCATTTGTACCTGAAAATATAATGGTTTTTGTTGTAACACTTTCGACTGTAACAGCCGTGATCACGGGGGAACCGCCGCTTAACGAATATATTACATTTAAAAGTGTTTTATTTATAATTTATTCGTGTTAATGTATGTAAGAGGTATATAATAAAAAGGCATGTGTAACTTATTCACTGTTACCCCAATAGTAAATATGTAATAAAACAATTTCAACTGTTTAAAACGCGAACTGTTATATTGTTTTAGCCACAACACTAGAGAGCTTATTATTTTAAATACGTCATAGAAATACAAAGTTATTATTGAACTCTTGTTTATCCGATTATATCCTAACAGTGAGAAATTTTATCAAAATTTGCTTCGTATTTTTTATTTTAAAAATCTACCAATCACGGACACGGACGTAGGATCAAAATAATGATTCACGTTTCAAATGTGGGGCAAGCAATTATGAACCTTCCAAGCAATATTCAATTTTAATAAAAATTATAACTTTATCAGCAACCTGTATAGTAGTACATATTAGTTACCACCCTGTATAATAACAAAAATGAGTTTTCATAGATGAATACTTACTTAGTTGTATGTGACTTCATATGACCTCGCAGAGATACAGCGCTAGGGCAATATTGTGTACATATATCGCATTTGAACGTGCCATTTTTCTGTGAAAACATATTAACAAAATTAATTAACAAAATCGGCTAGACTGTTGAAACGCGATAACTTTACACTACAGTTGACGTCCCATTTATTATTTTCTTTCGGGGACACCTGTGGTAGGACGGGTGATCAGTTCACGTTATCAGCTGACCATTTCACCCATGTTGACGTCCCATACCAATGATTATGATATCGAAGGTTCAATAGTAGCGAATAATTAAAGAACTAAAGCTAGTAAGCTACTACTAAAGACTTCTATTCCCACAGGGTCCAACATATTACAAAAAAAAAACAATGAAATGGAGATTTTCGTTGAAAATATTTCATTTTAACTCCTTTTATTTGACAGAATTAACGTTTAAATAAAACTGTCGTAACAGTTTAAAACGCGAAATATATCATATTTTATTTTATCTATGGCCCAATGTTTCGGATGCATTGGGAGAGGCTGTGTAAGTGGTATATTTCACGTTTTAAACCGTTGAAAGTGTTTTAAATATGTGTACTACTCGCGTTTACTGCAGATAAGAACTAATGTTTCTTCATTACCGGCGAGTGTTTCTCCATATGACCCAGCAACACATCCTCGAAGTTAAAATATTTGACACACTGTTCGCATTTGTACGGCGCCTCTTTGTATTTTTCATTTGTTTGTTTGTTCGTTGACATTTCTTCTAATACCTGAAATAAGTTTTAGACAATAATATAAAAGAATGGGTCAACTTCTATTAAATTAAATGTTATGCGACAAATTTTACAACCCTGTTTAGCCCCCGGTTAAATAGTAAGCAGATAATATGTACTGTTTACAGATTCTTCTATTGGTGTCCACTTCAACCACCAAGGGGTTGAGTTTTAGAACATCAAGGTGATGCTAATACTAAACGGGTTCTTTGGTCTAATGGAGAAATGTATGTCTAATAATCAACGAAACGTGGGTTCGATTACCACCAGGTCAAATAAAGCCGGCAAGTTTAATCGTTTTTTGATTTCCCGTCGTCCAAAGCTACAGGTCAACATCTTCTTGAGATTTTATATTGCTGGGGTACTCCTTTCATCAAGTAAATCCTGTGCTTGTTTATCTTCCTCAATCATTTAAAGTCAATTGGCTATATGAATAGATTGTTATTTATGTGGATACCTGTTCTTTGGTTAGTTTAATAACTGTATACTCATTGGTTTCCCGGACCATTCTAGAAGAAAATCCCGCTGGTATTGCATCTTTTTTACTCTTTTTGCGGTTTTTATATAACTTTATTTTGGATTTATTGTTCACAGGTTCGTGTGTCTTCTAAAAATTATATGTTATGAAATAAATACAGTTCAGTCTAAATAAACTTTAATAATAAAAAATAACTTAATCAGTTACTTTGAAATAATCTATGACAAAGACAGGTTCAAAGCCATACACCCTGAGCTAACAATTCATTTTATTAAGTAATGTTTTTAGCTAACTAATTTTCAACTTTGACCCAACGTTTCAGATCCTTAGTAGCATCTGTGGACCAAACAAGTATACAAGTGTGTAATTTAAATGTCTAATTAGTTTAGATGTCCGTAGATCAGATCTTATGCTTTACTAATGCAGTTATCATGAATGGATAGACTTCGAGCCCAATTTCCATGCATAATCCTCTGAGTTAAGCTAGCTATATATCTAGAATAATGTTTTGTAAATAAACTAACCGTTCCATTAGATGATGGGTCAATAAAATCTGTGATATCATTTTGAAAGACCAGTATTTCTTCACTCAGGGTCTGTGATAGAGGTTTTTGGTCATCATCAAAGTCCTGAAATTATAAATAATTTTACAAAACAATATACCCAAATTCCAAACAATTTAGACATATATTTTTTCCCTTGTCTAATTTTATCATTTGATTTCATTACCTCACAACCATCATTTGCTAAAAATGTTAATGGCATATCATCTTCATCGTCAGAGTTCTCTGCTTTGATTGAAACAAAATCCAAGGAATCACTCTTAATTTCAGACGTGGATAGGCTGTAAACTCTCTCTATGGCAGGTATTACCTGATGTGGAAGAATGAACAAGAAAAAGAAGAAAATCAAAATTGATAATAAATAAAAAATAAAAAATATTTACGACTGGGGCAGGACTTGAACCGGCATCATCAGCATTCCATGTTGTTTCTCTAACCAATTGAGTAACCGAGTCATTTTTTTTTCAATTATAATTGATTTTTAATTTATATTAAAGTGTGAAATTCCAATATGTTTCAAAAAAATATAAATTAAAGAATTAGAAACATGGTAGCGGGGTTTAAACCCATTGATTTTTAGCCACACATTGCTACCATTAGAACAACAGCTAGCGAGTCTGCGTTAGTTAAGTTTTCAAACGTTAAGAAATAACAGTGTCCCATAGCCAAGTAATGTAATTTTTTTCTATTCTTAAACATATATTCATTTAAAATAAACAAGGAAATTGTTTCCTTGTTTATTTAATACTGACTTGGTGCAGTGACTGCAAATACTCCTGTGCTAATTGACACTGCTTTATAAACTTTGCCACTTTTCCTAATAAATGGTGACACAGGGAACAGAGAAGCAACTTATTGTCATATTCAGTCTGAAACCAAATTATTTTTTATATGTAATGTAAAGAAAATAAAGTGTAAATTTCCTTTCCTGCAGTGTTTTGTGACTTTTTTCAGTAGGACTTGTACAACTGTACGAGATTTAATAAAGAACGATTTACCTTCAATAAAAGTCTTTTAAATAAATTTTGTTCTAGTAAATTCATAGGTTTTAAGTTATTGGCACATTGTAAACATGTATGGCAAAAACTTGTGATGTTTTCAGTCATATTTATTTATTCTTTTATTCTTAAAGGGTTTCTATTTAAAAAATAAAGAATTATTAAAATGTTTGGCTAGTTGAGCTGGGAATTCAAAACACAAACAATACAGACGAGGCCAAATACATTTTTCTGTCATATATCAACTACCATTTTGACAGACTTCAAAAGTTTCTCAATTACTGACTTTATCTGGGATTGCTAGTCTGTTCCACTTTTTTTTTTTTGTATCGCATCTGTCTACTATACAAGTTAGTAGTTGTCAATTGTCAAATATTTTATTTGTTTATTTACAAAGTAGCTTTTGCGGTTTTGTAATAATTTGTTTTACATATTATTATGAGGTTTATTGAATAGAATAAATTTTTCTTTTCCAAATATATTTTATTGGTATCTAAATTAAGGTGAGAGTAGATGACTATTTGAACTAAACTTTAATACAGCAGAGAAGATCACCAGATTACTGCGTCCTTCCTGGAAACAATGTTTTTTTTTTTAGATTGGATCCCAATGTATATTGCAAAAGGGGGATGCGGCTTGCAGTTAAAAAAAACTCAATTAGACATAAGCCACAATGTCATTGTGCTAATAGCATAGGTTTAAATTCCGGTTTTATAAAAATCAATCTACTTTCAGATTACAATGGGAGATACGGTGTTTATAGATGTCTCCGCTGAGCTATATGATAATTTGGACCCTACAGAAAATATTGATAAAGAAACAGTTAAGGATGAAATTGAATATGATAGGTAAATTTAAAATGGGTCAACTAGGTCAAAAAAAGTTGTGTCACAAGCAGGGTATCATACACCTCTTCCTCACTCCACTGTAAAAATTGACTGCAGGGATTAAAAGTCCAATCTAAATAATTATTTTCATAATGCTTAATTCCTTTTTGACCACCTCTGTAGCCACATGGTTAAACATATTGCCTAGCATTGTGTTAAGCGCAAGAGGTCTTGGGTTCAAATCCTAGGGAAACATAAAATTGTTTTGGTTGGGCAGGGCACAGAAGTCTGATCAACTACTTGCCTGTTAAAAGAACGGTTCAGTGAAGCGGACACAGAAATGTGTTCGTCCTATGCCCCACGAGGGAGAAACAGGCTTTCACACACATTATTTCTTTAAAGCAAAAGGTTAAATAGACTATTTTCTATTAATATCTAATGGAAGTAGAGTGTCACCTACACTTACTACATAGTGTGACTCTCGGGATTGGAATCTGTGGCAAAAAGACAACACTAGTAACTCATTAAGGTAACAAGATTAAGATTAATATATATACTATGGATTTTCAGCTCCCAAGAGGGTGAGTCACTATTACCAAAAACTTGCAAGTTTGTATGCTCAGAGTGTGAAAGATATTCAGCTGAAACAGAAGAGCAGTTAACTCGACACATTCTCAAGGTGCACAGAGGAGAAAATCCATTCCAATGTTTCATGTGCGATTATACCACTTCAAATAAAGGTTAGTTGTGGTAAGGTAGGGAGTTTGATTACCAAAAATTGTTTTGTACACCTGACATCAGCACTCAGATTTACTAAATTGTGAATTTTGCCAGATAACCAACTCCAATTTAACAAATTGTGTATCACGCAACACATTGTCAGAATCTTCATATATTCTTCTATCTTATGTCTTTACATTTAAACTATAATGTGATTAGATAAATAAATTCAGTATTTCAGCTTTTTTATTAAACTTCCACTGTATCAGAAACTGGCAACTGTTTTTTTGTATTACAGGAAACTTTGAAGAACACGTCCGCCGTCACGAAGGAAAGAAACCCTTCAAATGCGCTTATTGCCCGCATCGAAATGTGTCAAAGAAGAATCTTAAAAAGCATGAACTAATCCACAGACCCGACAACCCATTGAAATGTCCCCACTGTGACCACATAGCGAAACATAAAAGAGGTTAGATAAGACTAGATAAACAAGGAATCTTCCTATATTTATCTTAATGTTTTGGTGTTTTGTCTAGTAAGGGCATGTTTCACTGTAATACAAACGTTTTCCTTTTTTGTTCTCAGGATTCACGTTCCATGCAAAGAAGTTCCATTCCACACAAGATGGCATCTTAACATGTGTTAAATGTGACACGAAATTCGAAGATCAGGCAAGTTTAACAGATCATGTCAATTGTCAAGTGACGTGCGACAAGTGCGATTTTAGCGCGTGCAACACACTCATTTTGGACGAGCACAGTCGCAGCCATGACAGAAAGAAAGTTAAGAGAAAAAAGAATGAATGGACCTGTGCTATCTGTGGTTGGCAGTCGAGCAAGCATCCGAAGATTTTGTTGCATTTAATACATCACCCGAACCAAGAGGTACAAGGGATAGATATAAGTATATTGCAGCGGCACGGAATAATGACGTAGACTGCATTTTTTAAATAAAAATATTATTCGAACAAAGAGGTTATTTTTTTCTCCATTAAGAAACTCTATATAATTAATCACAGGGTCAATAACGCTTAACTTATACGTATAAAACTTAAGTTGTAGTCCTATATTATATTCTACACTGCACATGCTTTAAAATTAGGTCAAATTAATATTAACTGGCAACCCCCAACAATCTATGCCTGAGAGTTCACGGCCTGTAAAATGTAAAATCAAATATTAATGAATTAAAACACATTTTACGGTTTAAAATGCGATATATATTAGTTGTTTAAAGTACCTTAATAGTATGTGTGTATCAGTGCATATATATATTAAAGTACCGTAATAGCTACTTTAAGTACTATACAAAAATGTAGCAGTGTAAATTTTTTTTTTATATTTTCGTGTACAGCTTTATCCGTACCCTTTTATTCTTTCGTGGGGTTCCATTATATGACTGTACCTGTAAATATGTGTTAAATATTTGAGAATCATCTCTCTAACATTTGTACCATTCGACAAGCAATTGAAACAGAAGTATAAATGTGTCCTTTTATGGCCTATCAGATGAGAAATTAAATGAACCTTTAATTAGATTGTGCTGTCAACCGAATTTTCGCTAAGGATTTTCGAAAATCCTAGTTAAGAATCTGAAGATTTTTTTTACATTATTAATTAGATATACTGATACTAATTTTACCAGTATTTCTAATCAAAATTCAGTTTACACTATATTTTTATGAAAAAAATTAATGTATTTATGGATGAAAATGGTAAAATATTCAATTAATGCAATATTTATTATATTTTTTTTATTTAAAGCTTGCCCCTTGAAATATTTAATTAGATTCTGATTTTATTTAAATATATATTTTTTTAAGTTAAATTTCAAGGCTAACCACGAAAATTTCTAGCTATACGATATCCCGAATCATTTCATGGCTTATTCTGTAAGGCGTTCGCCCCGCTTATCGCCACTATATGTGGCTTGATCTATATATAGCTGTTCATTTATTTACTCCCTGGATACGTCTAACGTAATGGTTTTAAATCCCATCACTTACTTGTGATCGCCCGCTAGCCAGCCATAATATCCCATAGACGACGTAACTTCGCTAAATCTCGCGTATTGAATGTATCTGTAACACAGTCATTAGGTCATATACTTCGCGTTTTAAAGCATTACAATGTTTATTTCACTGAGTATTTGAAAGAGATGTGTTTGATAGTTATTGAAATTGCCCTGAGCCGAAAAGTGTTCAGTTCTTTTTAAGAAGATAAGAAACATTTTTTTAATTGTTCTTATCATATTTAATTTGACACTTTGTCATGTAATATTGTACACACATTGATACTTAGTGTACAATTTTATTTATTTATTTACTGGCCTGAGATCCAAATCAAAAGAGAGGAAATAGCCAGAACAACATACTCGTTTTATAAAACTTAGTATAATCTGTAGTTTGCGCGAGTAGTACATATTTGAATAAAACGGTTTAAAACGCGATATAAATTTGTAAAAGTTATTTGAAAAATATTTTAACTACAACCCCTTTTGCACTACTGTTTTGCAACAGCCAAAACGTCGTATCGAGTTTAAAGTGTCTATTTAAATTAGTATAGCCTTCCAATGTGTCAATATTTTTAATGTATTCTAAATAATATACGAACTTGTTAGCAGCACAATACGACCAACTCAACGGTGAACTCTTCACCAATTCACCCTCATCCGGGGGTGGGCTGAATTCTGAAACAGTATTAATTGAAATAAAACATTGTAACGGTTTAAAACGTGAAATCTATTATCACCGTCGCCCCATGACCACGGCTGCTGCAAAGCATCCGAAACGTTGGGCTATACTTAAAATAGTTTTTAAATAACTGCTTTCGCGTTTTAAACCGTTAAAGTGCTTAAAGCGCTAGGTAGTAGAAAAATCCTGAACCTCTGTACTTTCGTCCTTGTTCTTTGTAAGGTATTTTAAGAGAGAGAACGCAATAGTAATTTCGGGACGATTAAAGCTTTTAAATAAACCTTGCCAATGTTTACAATAGTACAAATCTCCTGCGCAATGATTCACGAAGGTGTAAAACTTGAAGTACAGGCCGTGGCCCCTGTTGACAGCTACGCAGACTGGATCGTATGTGTTTGGACACGATAACGGACATACATGGTAGTCGTATGCTGTTTCGATATCGTATAATGTACTGAGGGTAGTTTCAGCGCGCGCTCGAAGATTTTCTGTAATGGCGGACAGACTTAAAAATGGAACAAACTTTGCAAACCATTTTACCCATACCATCCTAGTTACTGAGATATATTTGTTAATTTTGCCGAACAAAACTATTATAAGCTAGCTCACTGGCCTCTTTAGAAATAGAGGGTAGGTTTTGCTAAACTAATGTTAATCTTCCGTTTTCTAGTTATTATTTTGAAATACCAGATTTATTAAACATCTGCGTGTTATTTAAGGGTCTACATTGACACTACATTTTATCACAATCGGTTAAGCCATTACGTGTAGAAGATAAGAAAATAATGTATCCGCACAGACTACGTTATTGTTTCATTGTTACTTACTTTTGATAGATTTAACTGTAACTTTCGTTGAACTGTTTACTCTTGTCACGCCATCTGTTGTTTTATTCCCAGAATTAACGATTGGCGCACTGATTGGGCCTTTTCTACGGCTTTTCAAATAGTCATTACATGTGCCAGAGACAACTATTGAATATTCTAAAATAAAGAGAAACAGAAAAACCAGTATTATACAAAAAAAGAAAACATTAACTTGCATAGTAAACTTTAGAGTAATGTAAGAAGTAAATATAAATTGATGCCGCTAGAGGCAGAGTAGCCTAACTGCAATTTGATGACTTGAGTTATTTATATTTTCATAGTCTTAAAATGTTAATCTACAAGAGCACAGTGACCGAAAATTATTAACATAGTTCTTACACAAATAATAGAACAAATTCATTTTCGATTAAGTTAATTGCGATTTCTTATTTTCCATGTCATGTTTTTGTGTTGTTAGGCCACTCTGTCTCTAGTAGCCTTAATTTACCTACCTAGATGATTCTTTTTACTTAAAGAAACTTTCTTTTATTTTTGTAATTACGTGAAAACTGAATAAGAATCGAAACTCACATTAAATTCTAGCAAATGTCGTAAATACCGGAGGGTAGTTACGACAAAAACTTACCATGCATTGGAGTATCACACATATTCCCCATATAAACGTAACACGAGTTAACAAAATCTCTGTAATCCATCTTTTCGTGAATGAATCTGACAGCACATACACCGCTATTTGTACTATTACATATCAAATCAACTTGGGAGCACACTCGTTTGATTCTTTCAAACTTCAAGTGTTGGGTTTTATTTGAGATTTCGTTAACATTTGGTATTTTGTACGTTGTGCTCAATTTTAAATTGATTAGTATCAAAAATGTTACTAGCATAATTTCTTATGTTAATACTTTGAAAATGTTATGTCGAAGTAAAAATAAAATAGTCGAAAGCAAACATTTGATTGCTTGACGTTAAATTGATTTTGTGCTTAACCTTTGTCTAGTTATTAAATAAAATCGATTCATGGATTACTTAAGAATGTTGATTTTCACACGTGAAGTAAAAAACTTGAATTTCTTTTTAGTTTTATTATTTTTCATTTTCACATTAAGTTTAAAACTGAATTGTTAAGTTTAAATTAGTTATTCAACCTTACCCAAAATGGGCTTGTGGTAACAAACTGAAAAATACCTGATGATAATCTGAGATGATACAAAAATGTTAGTCATAAGAAGTGATTGTATGATTAAGTGTCATATTTCAATAAAACACTTTAACTGTTTAAAACGCGAAGTATATAACTTTTTTAACTGCGACTAGACGTCTCTGACTTCGTGTTGCCGTAGTCAAAGCGGGACTGAAGATGGAGGGTGTCCCTAATGTCGATTCAAATATGCTGCACTAGCGCCAGCTAACGTCGAGTCGTAAAAACAGTATCCTACTATACTTTTTTTATTTTTATTTATATAGTGCCACCATGTGAAATATTAAAGTTACCCCGTGACCACGACTGTTGCAAAACATTCGAAACGTTACGAAGTTAAAAAATTTTTTTATATAAGGTAAACGCCGTTGAACCATTAAAGTGTTTTATTTAAATGTTTACTACTCGCGTAAACTACAGACAGTATTTAATATTAAACTTTTCATTTTTTTTCCTAAAGAATCATAGGAATTGTATTAAATTATTATTTCACTACAATTTACTATTCCCTAAGAGCCTCATAGCTTCTCTGTAGCCGGAGTCACAAGCACCATGGGCCGCTGAAAAGTGTGTCAAATCTGTTGCTTCGCCCGCGAATAAGACGCGAGCACATCCGAACTTGTCGCGTAACGGTTCAGCTAGGTGCGTACGAGCATTCGGGTTCTGTAATGTTAGCCGATTATCGTAGGAATAGCTGCCGCGGGTAAACGGGTTCGTATACCAGGTTGATCTGAAAAAAAAAACATTTAAAACATTTAAACCGTTTAAAACTCGAAAATTTACTATCACTCCATTAGTGTTTAATGGAGCCTTCGTTCATAGAAACTAAAACTTTTTCTCTACAAAACATACACATACACAAAATTTTATCAAGATAGGTAGAGCCGTTTTAAATTGAAATCGTAATTTAACACTAGGATCCTTATACCTTATCATCCCAGTAGGTTCTGGGATAACGCAGATTTTCCCCATGAATTTTCTCAGCAGATCCATGCATTTTCTTTTCACTAGGTTTTCTGGTAAAGTTTCAAGCTGAAACAGCATTTTATATTATAGTTGACGCTTGATAAGACCGCTTAGCGTGCATGGGAATAAAAAAAAACGTAACTTTTAAGCAACATATGTTTATAGACAATCTTACCATTTTTGCAACATCGCCACTCGTCCACAGAGTCAAAGCGTTCCTAGAGCCCATTGGGTTGCTAGCTGCAAAAATCCTTGTCGTCCAATAATCCTCTTTGGGTACGCGTTCTTTATCCTCCGGCTTCCATAGAAAGGCGAAGAATAGACACTGCTTCGGCCACCACGGCTCTTCAAATTTAAAGATAATTTTGTCCATAACGCCAATCGACGTGTTTTCTATGGCTTTTATCTTTTCTTGTGGCAACCCTGGGTTGAATAGGGTTTTATGTCTGAAAAGATATTTTCATACTCTTAGCATTATGATATAAGAATTGACGCTGTTGCCTAGCAACGAGAACATTGGTAGTCCTTAATTTCTAGTCTTACTCACCGATCCTTGAGCACCCCCAAAGAGACTGTGACTATGACGTGGTTTGCAGTGTAAGTGCTGCCATCTGCGCACGACACTTTCACGTCCCCGGCCCCATCTTTGGGCCAAACTATTTGGGACACCTCAGTGTTTAGCTTTATATCGAGGTTAGGGAGGCCAGGGCCATTTTTGTATGTGTTCTGAAATTAAATATTGCTTATTACTTTATCGTGTATCCATATAGGTATAAAAACGGGCCGATGTTAAAAATCATTTTCAAATAAGTTTAACTAATACATCGCGTTTTAAACCGTTAAAGTGTTTTATTTAAACATTGTAGGTATCTCATTTGTAAATGAGCGAAAACTCTGAGGTTACAATTCATAAAACTACAATACACGGAGATAAAGAATTTGTTCTTAATTCATATTAATATTATAAAGCTGAAGAGTATGTTTGTTTGTTTCAACTTCAACAAGTAATAGTAAAGGCTTTAGGCTATTAAACATAATGCTGCAACTAATTGGAGCGAAAAAACAGTGGAAAATGTGGAAAAATGGGGAACATTATTTATCCAAATTCCAAAAATGGTTCGAAATAGAAAAAAAAAGTTGTGAAAGATTTATTCTCCCTTAAATAATCTAAAAATGTCTGTCGTCATAAACTTACAAGAACTCATTACATTTTGATCAAAATACTGAATATGGCAAAACGTATATAGCGTATGCCAAGTCTTTATAAGAAATCAGTGATTTATGACATCTTATTTAACTAACACTTTTCGTCTCCAAACCTCTCTTCTTTAAATACTTCAGCGAGATCTACATTAGTTCCCGCCAAAAAGCCCACATCATAGATCGACATAAAGAAAAACTCACCAGCATTATTTCGAAAAAGGTTTTATATCCGTGTCTATGCCAGCTCATATGCTGGTGTCCGTCTAGCTCCGTGTACCTACTCTGTGCACTGACGTCATTCCAGTCATTAGAAGACTCATGGTTGTTGATGTACAGGTTCATCAGCTCGAAGAACTCAGTGAGGAACGACTTATCGTTTACCAGATGTGGGTAGTTCTGTTTTACATATTCCATTACTCTATAATCAAAAAAGAATTTTTTTTATATTTAATTAACGGGGGCACGTAATGGTAGCAATGTAAAGCTAATTACCAACGGGCTGTGGGTTCGACCCCAGCGGGTCTAACATGTCAAATTTTTGAATTTATAATTTTTCTAAAACCGAACTCACCGTCCACAGACAACAAAGCTGAAGCGTGAAGTTATCGCGTTTCGTGTTCAGTCTGTGGATTTCCGAATTCCCAAAGCCAAAATAGGAAAGTGCATCTTGTGTAGATGTTATATGGCTGGGGTATATTAGCGACCATCAAGTAAACGACATGCTTGTCTGCCTTCCTCTTTAAAACAAAATGTGAAGGTAGCTCAGTTGAAAACTTTAAAACTAAGAAACGGAATTTTGGTGAAATGTAATTTTTTTATAAGTTACCTACCTTCCAGTTATAAATTCCCCAAGCCCCCCAGTGAAATCCTTTGGAGGTTTCCCGACCTTTTCAAATGCAAATTCTATTAGATCGTTTATCAGCTTGTGATCAGCTTGAGTCCCATCAGACTGTAAGGCATGAAAGACCATATCTTGGGGGAGTATGGGGACGTTATGTTTCACTGCGGCATCAAAAATTCGACTTTTTACTGTTCCGTGGATCCTAGAAAAAAATATTATCATTTAAAATGCAACTGTATCTATACTATTTTTTAAAGCTGAAGAGTTTGTTTGTATGAACGCGCTAATTTCTGGAACTAATGGTTTGAATTGCGAGTTCAAGTCCTGCCCGTGTCGTATTGTTTTTTTCGAACTTAAATACTAATTTTTAATTTTAAAATGGCACAAGAAATCAGAACGTTTAAATTTCAGCAATAAAAATATACCATTCAGCACCCTCCTCCACTACGCCATCTCCAAAAGTCACCGTCTTAACTCTCCCTCCTATCCTGTCCATGGCTTCCAATCCCAAAACTTTCTTCCCAGCCCTGACGAGAGTGGTAGATGCAGTGACTCCTGCGCAGCCGAGGCCGACTATTATCACGTCGTAGGGATGCATATTGAAACTGAAAGAAGAATATTATTATATAATCTATATGATTATTTAGTCTGTTCACTGAAGAGAGATCTTAGAGAATCGACTAAGTATGAGATATTACTTCTGTAGACTTCATTGTTTGACGTCTCGAAATCTTTACGGATAGGAACTTCTGTAACAATCTACAATTTATCTGCACAAAAGCCTAATGGTGCCACCGATGCCCAACATATGGGTCGGTCATTGCAGTGGCAATAGTTTACAACACAACAGTCTACTATTATAGTTTGCTTTATAATATAAAAAATAAAATGTCAGTCTTACTATTTAAATACAATTTTTAAAGTACTGGTTGCTTTATCTTGCGTCAAATGGAATTTATATCGCTCTACATTATTTAAATTAAACACGAAATAATTAGAGTTATAAATAAGATATCGCACGGCAATTAACTGTTCTACATTTAAATATTTCAACTTGCTGTGTGTTTACGTAAATTACTAAGTACACTGCTTAACGAATTCGGTCATAATTTTACTAAGAAAGTCAAAAATATTTATTCACGTAGGTAACTAACAACTTTTGAAGTCAGTTAAAAACTAAAGACTCTAAATTTACATTTACTACCAGATCTCAAATCACTTGCGTTGAACGAATGAGAAGAATTGGCAAGAAACTCGCCTTCACTCCTTTTATCGCCAGATATTATTTTACAAACTTCTCGTATTTTCAGTGCGCAACAAACTATTTCCGAGTTCGGTTCGTCCAAACCCCAAACTTTTTTATCGTTTAAATATTGATGAACGTCGTAATAACCCTTTCCAAGCAGTTCTTGTTTTACATAAGATATTATTTAATGGCATAGGCGATTCCCACTATTCCGCCTGATGAAGTAAATCACGCTAATCCATTGATAGTCTATTTACATTCCGTTTGTAAATTCCCATATTGGATTCATGTGTGAAAACAGACGTTGAGATCGAGTTTCAGTCTTTAATATACTGTCAGTAGTTAATGCGAGTATTATTCTTTTAATTGAAAATAAAATTTTTTGCGTTTTAACCCCCTTTTTTTATTAAAGGGGCCCCCCGGGGCCCCTTTTTTTTTTTCGGGGGGGAAAGGGAGGGGGGGGGAAAGGGGGGGGGGGGGGGGGAGGGGTTTTTTTTTTTGGGGGGCGCCCCCCCCCCCCCCCCCATTTTTTTAAAACAGACTAGGTCACTTTTCGATAGAGGTCGTTTTATAACGACCCCAATGATCCAAATTGCGTCAAATTACTAAAGCGTGTAGTCACTGCGTGTGCTGAAAATTTTGGACACAGTATACTGTATACAACAACTGTCAACATCGGACAGGCCTTCTGTCTTTTTCTGTATTCTCTACGCGAAAATACTATAAAGATATGTAATACAAATTACTGTTATCAAAATTCCATACCTAAGAGAACGGCCTTCTGGAATAATCTGAAGATAACACATAGAATTTATAAACAAAAGACACACGTTGAGCTTATCGTGTTATCTTTGTATTAATTAGTAGTTTCTCTGTATATCAGTATATTTGCCATTAATATTATAATTTCACTAAAGGAAACCCAACGGGCGATAAAGCCGTCAGAAGGAGACTTTTTTATAGATGTCTTTCCTTTTTTCCTAATATAACGACAAATGTTTATTATATGGGATTTTTACAGAAAGTTAACGGATAAGAACAAAGATGATCCTGTGTTGTTTAGTTTTGGATTTTATTTGCACGCAACTGAACGTGGAAAATCTGTAAAAATCTAATTTATCTTTAAATAATTTTAAACAGCAAAACCCGAATACCTACTAATAACCGCATCATCCACATCAACGAGCAAATAGTACGTACAAGAACGTATCTAAAGTCGTAAAGATAATCGATAATTTTTTTATCATATAATAAAATCGAGAAATATTTTATTTTTTCCTTATAATAAAGAATTACCAATTATGGCAATAATTGGACTAGTCGTTTCAGATAAGAACCAAAACAAGCAGATAAAGATTTTTTTACTAATATACAGATATACACACATTATATTGAAACAGCTGACATCTTTTAAAACCAAACTACGGGTCTTAACAAGCCGATCGACAAACCGGTATTTTAAGATGCGATATTTTTATAAATATTATATCATAAATTGATATGATAGCAGAATTACTAATATACATATTGTATTTTTACAAATTCATATTTTAGTCAAATTAATGTGAAATGTAATTCATTCACCTAAATTTGACACTCATGCGATCGTGGGTTCGATTTCTTCCGACACATTTCTATAACTAGTTTATATTTTTAATAAATATTCATAGTTAAAATAGGTAGACAGCTTCTTTAAATGTTATACGGTTGGGGTTTTTACCTTCCATGAAGTGACCACAGACCGCAATACTCACTCCAGACAATACTAAAAAATTTAATGACAATTGTCATTGCAGGAAACGTCAAATGTCATTATCATATGGTTGTTATTGTTTTTATTTAAATGGAAAATGAACAATAGAGTTGAAAAAATAGTTAATGGAAATAACCCACCTCATTATAAAGTATTAATCAATCGTTAGCATTGCTATGTGGAATATAATGGAGAGTTATTATGAGGTCTTGAAATATGTAAGTATTTTTCCAATAATTTAAATATGTTATTTACGTTTTATTCTGCATATTACTAACAAATTTAACCACTTACGTACAAAACATATTATAGGCTCACTGTCATGCTGTATCTATCATTAGAATTACAATTTAAATATCAAAAATGATTAAGAAACGCGAATGTATAGCAAATAAAATGTCAAAATAGATAAGCCATTATTCATATTAGTGTTTCGACTCAATTCGGGATTATTTTATTTTCGCTAAGTGTGGGCCATTTCTTATATATTATGTATTATAAAAAAATATGCAATTGACTAACCTCATTACACTATGCTCTTCTTTATCGTTTAGTGAATGCACATTTTAAATAAAAGATGGCGATAATAGCAGTTAAGGTTAAATGGTGTTGCTATACAGTAAAATTACCGAATTAAAAAACATTTTAATTACTATCTTATTTTTACATTTACATGCGCGTAGTTGGTCAAAAATCTACAGACTTTACTTAAAAAGTTAAATAAAACATATCAAATTCATTATATGTTTATTTGATGGCCTTGTAGGTCAAATAGCAATGTATGCCAATAATCAAAAAGTCATTGTTTCAATTCCCACTCTGTTCAACATGTTTCCAAATGTCCAATTTTCTGAAACACTTTTATGAAAATTTGGATATGTATATACTACTACCACCACAGTAATATATATATATATATACAATTTATACCCACAATTGACCATCCACATATGAAAACTCATGAAGGGTAACTCTTCATTTCGATTCAGATTATGGATTCTTATTGTTCAAAGCCAAAATAAGTCAATAGGGCTGAATCCCATCTTCGTCACACTGTTATAGCACTAAGGGGAACAGCTATGTATTAAAAATATGACTCAATGTCCTCCGCATGGGGGGAAAAGTGTGAAAAATCTAGCAGATAATATAGATCACCCGGCCTTCTATCGGTGTCCCCAACAGAAGATCATAATAATAATGTATATAATATCCCCAGTCAATTGATAAGCACTTAAATGTCATTGCTGTATAAAAGGTATCTTTACATCTCAACAATATTCATTCACAATGTTCCTTCGGCTCGCTGTGTTGCTTCTAGTTTCTTATTGGTGAGTTTGCAAAAAGTTTGATTAAACTAAAGTCATATTCATACGTTCAGCACATGTATTGTATATAATATCTGATAAGCAAATATTGTTTGGATATGTTAATTTATTATTTTAGAATTTGTTGTGTTCACATACTTATACACACGCACACACCAATATTATTAAAAAAAGAAAGCATGTTTAATTATTTAGGGATACGGAATAATGTATTATTAAATGACATGGAAGCACTGGAAACCCTGGCACAGGTATTATTTACTTAAAAAGGTTTCCAGATCAAAAATATTTTAATGTCAATATGTTTCCTGAATAAATACTTTATTATTATTTATAAATAGTCTAAGTCATCTAAAATAATAAATTTTAGTATACTTCTACTTAAATTCTTTTGTTAGTATACTTGTACTTAAAATTGAATTCCTATTGATTTAACTGTTTTAAAGAAAAACAATATGATAAGTAACCACCAAGATAGTGCTATATATTTATTGAGAATTTTAAGAAAAGGGATGTAGGACTAGTTCTTACTAGTTTAGTTCCAATAAAGTAGTAAAATAAAAATGCAGTTGTGGTATCTTAGAAATGTTAACTTACATAAATTTAATTGTTGCTTTAAAATAAGCATATTTTATTTTACAAAGTTCTTTCAATGCAATGATTTCTACTTGAGATTAAAATATTGATCTGTTTGCGCTGTCTGTTACTCTTTCACACCAAAACTACTTAACGGATTTTAATGAAATTTGGTATACAGATGGTCTAGGCCCTCAGAAAGGACATAGGCTTTACTAATAATACTTTTTATTGTGAAAGGGGTTAAAAGGGGTGTGAAAGTTTGTATGGAAATGTGGTGTTTGAAGCTAGACCAATGAAACTTTCTTCTTTGGCTTTTTAGGAATAGGACTGGGAGTGGGAGTAGAAGTGGAAGTCCGAGTAAGAGTGGGGGTTAGGGTAGGAGTGATGTGTGGTGAGAGTATTGCGCCAAAGTAGCACCTACCATAGATTAGCTGGCTGCCTTAAATGCGCCCTTACATAAGTTAATAAACAGCCTCAATAATTAAAAATTCTACCCCAAGACACTATTCCACGCGGACGAAGTCGCGGGCACACCTAGTAACTGATATAATAGGTATATTATCTTGTTTACCAATGTTACCAGTTCATAGGTTATAGATGAGTTTTAAAACAATGACATTACATTTTTGAGATATTTATATCAGTAGGTTAGATACATCAATTAAGAAGAAGATTAGATACAATGATCAATGATAATATTTTGTACAGGGGACACTTAAGTTTAATTTTTATTTTATTTACAATTTGAATTTAAAATATATTTCCTTTTTGTAAATCCATTTATACATTGGCAAAAAATACATGTAGGTACCTCGAAATCATGAGTCATGAATCAGTCATTCTCAAAAGAATGAGAATGACTGCCATATGGTTGCTTAGTTGTTAGACAAGCCATCGGTTCATATTTTATACAAAACGCTTCTTCAAGTTATTAAATAAATTAGGACTTCTAATGTTTTTGATTTTATTATAATTATTAAGATTCTTATAAAACCAAGAGCTAGACTTTGATTGAAGGAAGATCACAATCAGCAGCTCACTTCAATCTTCTTTCTCCATGCCTTTATGAAGATAGTATACCTAGATTTAAAATTTAGAAGTTGTGATTTTGTGTTTTTTTTTTAATGATGTTAATGATGATCGTTATAAAATGGCCCGAAACTCGTCGTGCATGTTTAATTTTTGGATTCATTAATATCAATCAATAACACTACATTTTTATTGGTCTTCAGCGCGTGCGCAGCGCAATCCTACGATGTAATCGTCGTTGGCTTGGGCTCATCAGGAGTCACAGCGTCTTCCATCCTGGCTAAAGCCGGGAGGAAGGTTCTGGGGCTTGAAGCGATGGACCGAATCGGAGGAAGAGTCAAGACCGTGTCGTTTGGGGATGGTGTTATAGAGGAAGGAGCTGAATGGTAAGCTAAAGTAATATACTAACTGTGTCAGTGACTTCGGCCGCGTAGAATAGTTATTTTGGCCATCAAAAATTGTTTTTTGCAAACCTCCCCTTTATCTTTATAAATTTAAGCTGTTTCCTACGGCGTCTAGCGTGTTGACGTTCTTGCAAGTTAATCTTGAAAGATAGACATATAGTGACGTGGACATATTTGTAGGATCTTTTAAGGAGAATCATTCGTTCGGCCGATGTGAGCGAGAAGAGGTTTAGAACCTCTTCTCGCTCACATCGGCCGAACAGCCCGAAAGACATATGCTGAACGTTGGCCGTGAAAGCCTTACACGATTTATTAGTATTCACAATGTTTTTTAGCATAAAAGCCTTTGTCGATAAATTTTATAACCAACACAAAAAAAATCCAATCGCCACCAGTAGTTCCTAAGATTAGAGCGTTCAAATAAACAAACAAACTCTTCAGATTTCTTTATTAGTATAGATTTAATAACCATTTTCGTAGCTCCCCAATGTACATTTTCAATTATCATGTATTTGGGGTAAATGACTTCATTTTACTCTATAAATAGTACAGAATCAAGACAGCTTACTTGACGTAAGTAACTGATTGTGAAGATAGTTTTTCTCCTCTCTAGGATAGCAGGAACAGAGAACAGTCGCGTTTACGACCTGGCGATTGAGAACAATATCACTGTACTGCCCCAGGACTTTGATTCCCTTATATTCAGGTCGGACGGGAATCAAACCTACAATAAGGCGTATTATGACCTTTTGAATCTGGTTATGGAAAAGTCCATGGGCGCATCTGACCCATCGTTTAAGAGCGAGGGTGATTATTTGACAGCCGAGTAAGTTTACTTATATCTAACGTTAGGGTAAGTTTTAATAAGACCGCGGTCATTCTGTAATTTCGTATTATTCAATGAAATGTGATGATATTTAAATATAATACTATTAACAGTTAACATGCCTATTTTTTTTTAATTACGGCCCAATGTTTTGGATGCTTTGCAGTAAAAACTGTGACCCAGACTGAGTGAAATACCTACCACCATACAGTAGTTACAATTAAGACACGATGCGGTGCAAAAAATCCTCTTTTTCTAATTCCAGCATATGTTATAGATATTGCTGCATTTCTTTCACTTATCATTTTAATTTACAAGTGTCTCAATTAAAAACTACCCACCTGCGAACAACTAATAAGGTCTTATCCTGGAGGTATTATGTTCTAATTAATTGACCATTATATATTTAATGCTCATCCACAACTCCAGAATACTCTCATTCATAAAGAAGAACTACCCTCATTTGGAGAATGACAAAGTTTTTATCGACCAAGTCCTAGACCTGATGAATTTCTTAATCAGCGTTTATGTGGCGTCGAATGACTGGCACGATATCACGACACAGTCATCTGATGAAGGACTTGGTGGCCATCAGTATACTAGCTGGCACGTGCATGGGTATAAAACATTCTTCGAATTGATGTTGGTGAGTTACATGTCAAAAGAAGTTAAGTTGGCTAAGTAGGCCTAGACGAATCCTAAAACGTTTATCAATCAGTATCCACTAGCTGTGCCCGTGTCTTTGTCCACGTAGCATAGACATTTTGGGCATCAAAATTAGTGTTTGCAAACCTTCTCCATATCTCTATGAAATATAGCTGTTACTCACGACCTCGGTCGCGTCCCATCGTTCTTACAAGTTCATCCTAAAGATATATGCTATCGCGGATAGTTGTTTAGTTTAAAGGGGAATCATTCTTTCAGACGTATTTTTTTTTTGATGATCTTGAAACCTTTTCCCAGCGTACGCAAAGGAAACTCACAATAATGATTTTTTTTTCTTTTCTGTTCTACATTTTCCACTGCTTCTCGCTCCTATTGGCCGCAGCGTGGCCAATAGGAGCTAGAAGCAGGATTATATCCTGTCGGATCAGCAATTCCTGAGATTAGTGAATTAAACAAATACACAAACTCTTCATTCTATTGAATTCAGAACACATACAAAAACGGTCCCGGCCTCCCGAACCTCGATATAAAGCTGAGCACGGAGGTGTCCCAAATAGTTTGGCCCAAAGATGGGTCCGGGGACGTGAAAGTGAAGTGCGCAGACGGCAGCACTCACACCGCGAAACACGTCATTGTTACCGTCTCACTGGGTGTGCTAAAGGAACGGTGAGAAAAAACTTTGTTTTATTCTGTATTTTAAAATATATACCGTTTGAAAACTTTAATATTTTGCACATGATGGCACTCTGTAAACTAAAAATCGATTATAAATTAAAAGATATTCACGACATGAGCAGGACTCGAACCGGCGTCCATAACGTTCCGTGCTGGCGCTCTAACTAATTGAGCTATCGTGTCATCGTCGTCGAATTTTTCAACCGATCGTTACATGCACCTCTCGCCAACGTCATTTAGAGCAACAACACGGAACGCTTTGTATGTCGGTTCAAGTCCTGTCCCTGTCGTAAATTTTTTTCAATAAATATATAACATCTTCCTGTAACAGTGTTTGAACATGAAGCCTTTAAAAATGACAGAACCGGTATTAAATCTGTGAATTATCTTTTTTTTCCATTTAGTATTATCTTTACCCACTTACAATAAGTAAGGTACTTTTTTCTACCAAACTATTAAGTCAGTATGAGGGTAGTTTCATTTTTGTCCTTTTAGAATTTAGACTATGTTTTCATTTTAAATACATACCACCAACTTGTACTGTAGTTAAACTCCCTTCCTGGCTTATTTTAGCAGTAAAACATGATCTTGTTGTTTGTCGTGTATATTACTGTACAGTGTACTTTTCTCCTCGTCAGACCCAAAGTCTTCCCGACGAAGTGGTGTTGAATAAATCAATGAAACTCCTGCGCAGATTTTTAGGCCAAAACTACACGATTCCTGAACCCATCGGAATGATTAGGTAATTTAACTTATTCGTGTAAGGGGATACTATAAAAACATATATTGGTTATTAGAATTATCGATATCTAAAGCCTACCAAATTAAATTAGCATTATATTCGAAACAATCCATAGGGTACGTCACACGAATTTTATGATTTTTTGAGACCCCCCCCCCCGTCCTTGTCACAGGTGGTAACATTATTGAGACCCCTCTCCCTAGTGTGACGTCACATGTTTTGCAAATTCACATCGAAAAATTATTAAATTAAAACAGCAGTTCAGAAATTAGTTTTTTTTCCATTTAAATGAAGTACTTTTTATGAAATCAACATATTAACTATAAAGAAAAAAAGAAGAAAAAAACTCAATCATCTTCTGGCAGGGCAGTCACTTCGCTCTAATTTAGGGTTTTATGGATGACCGCAAAGATATATATTTTTTTAACGAATTTCTTCAAACTACAATTTCTTTTTCTGAGATCGCTTACAAAGCTGATTTTAAATCTGCACGTTTCACTGTAATCTGAAGACTTAAGTAAAATGTACAGCGAAATACCTCTATCATACGTTCATCAATGTCATTTTAATCTCTCATCCTTTTTTATCTTTTATAGACCTCAGTTGATAATCGAACAAGCATATTCTTTTATATAAACTTTTAAGATAAAGAAATTTTGCTTGCCCTCCAAAAGCTAAGTACGCGAATAACACACTCTCTTTTCAGATCGAAATGGTACTCGAACCCATATACTCGGGGCAGTTATACCTTCGATAATCTGGACACACCAAAGTACCCAAAAGCCAGGGAAACCCTTGGATCTCCCCTGCTTGATGCTAACGGTGTGCCCAGAGTATTATTTGCTGGCGAGGCAACGAACCCAGCACAGTTTGGGACCGTACACGGTGCGAGCGAGTCGGGACATAGGGAAGCTATGAGGATATTAAATAAATAAATAATCAAGTAGATGTTTTTCTTATGTTAGCGATTTTCAAAAAAAATATAAGTCAATCCAGCTTGAAGGACCAAATGTAATGCTAATATCTTGTTTCATTGTATTCTTTATTATTACGATTTTATTTCATCAACGTTCAAATAATTCTTAATATTTGTATTTGCTCGCATTTCCATTAAAATAATGTTTCATTTATATTTTAGATAAAGTGTATTATTTACATAAATGTTAAATATTACTTTGTTAAGCTATTTTGGTTTTGGACGTTCCAAAATTGATACGTTGATTTATACATCAAGGTGGAATTTCCTACAAGGCATTACAATAATAAAAAGAGATATTTATGTATTTTTGTTTCATTATTATTAAATCTTAACATACGGCAACACCGCACAGGAGAAGCAGTGCAAATGAAATATTAATCCACCGGACAAATGATAAGCGATTGTATGTTATTGTTGTATAAAAGGTGTCTCTGAGCTTAGGCTCCATCCATTCAAAATGTTATCGTGGGTCAATGTGTTACTTCTCGTTAGTTACGGGTAAGTTTAAAATTCATTTAGTATTGTCACATACGAATTGTTTCCCCTTTTTTTATTTGTTAAAAAACTAATGTTTGTTTAGGTGTGTATGGATAATTCTTTGTTTTCTGCTTCACTACCTATAAATATGAGGCCGCTAGAGGCAGAGTAGCCTAACTGCAATTTTATGAGTTGATTTGTTTTATATTTTCGTAGTTTAAGATTGGTAATCTACAAGAGCACAGTGACCGAAAATTGTTAACATAATTCTTAAACAAAAAGTAGAAATTAGTTTTGACTCAAGTTAATTGTGTATTTTTATTTTCCTCTATATTTTGCCCGATCGATAGGATATGTATTGTTTCCCCGGGACTCAAACTCCGAACCTCTCGCGCTTATCGCAATGTTAGGCAGTATTTTTAATCAGCTGCAGAGGTTACTTAATTGTAGTCTTATATAAATTGTCGTTTTTGGGTGCGTATGCGCAATAAATGTATTAAATGCTAATATTTTTATACTAAATGTTGAAGTCAAAGTCAAAGAAAAAAACATTTCACACACACACATCACATCTGTTCAACACTAATGACTACACGGTACATTTACTACCAGTTCTTTGATTCGTGCAAAATTATTACCTCATCCTATTCCTAAATTTGAAATATGTAAAATGTTAATATTAAAGTTTCCACTATCGGTACTATTAACTCGCTCTTAGATTGTAGAAGTAGCAACTTTTCAAGCTACTTCGAACTGTTCTGCTGTCGTAATGAACAAATAATTTTCGCCATTTCACCATCACCAGTACACATACAGTTTAAATAGAGTATCAAATTTATTGACACTAAATTTGTTTCAACATAGGTCAAGCAGATTGATCGTAAAACACAAACGACCTTATAATATTACCAAATAATACATACTGCCTATAGTTTACGCGAGTAGTACACATTTAAATAAAACAAACAAAGGTATATTAAATATTTTAACTTATAGGTGATAAGTTAGTTTATACACACAATAGCGTACACTTTTTTATGACTGTGTATATTACTACCTGTTGCCGCGACTTCGTCCGTGTAGAATAGTAATTTTGGACATCAAAATCGGGGAGGTTTTATTTCATGTTTATAAATTTGAACTGTTCCGCTCCCGTCGTTCTTGCAAGATAATCTTAAAAGATAAGTATATACTGTGGCGGACGTTTTTTAGATCGTTTAAAGAGGAATCATTCTTTCGTACCCAGTTTTTTGGTTATCTTAAACCGTCTTTGCAGCGCACGCAACGCACCACAATGACGAATAATTGTCCCCGCTTTTTTTACATTTTCCATTGTTTCTTTGTTCCTTTTGGGCGCAGCGTAATGTTATATAGCCTAAAGCCTTTCCCAATAAGTGCTCAAACTGACACATTAACTAGTAGTACTAGTAATAGTAGTTTACTAATATATCGCGTTTAAACCGTTCAAGTGTTTTATTTAAATCATACATGTTTTATATGAAAAACAAAATTTCAATTACTAAGGTCACATATGACATATAATATTATCTTGTTTACCAATTATTCGCAGTTCATAGGTGATAGATTAAAAGTTAAAATCAATAACGACATTCATCTATACTAATATTATAAAGCTGAACAGTTTGTTTGTTTGAACGCGCTAATCTCAGGAATTACTAGTTAAATTTGTGTCAGTTTGAGCACTTATTGGGAAAGGCTTTAGGCTATAAAACATTACGCTGCGCCCAAAAGGAACAAAGAAACAATGGAAAATGTAAAAAAAGCGGGGACAATTATTCGTCATTGTGGTGCGTTGCGTGCGCTGCAAAGACGGTTTAAGATAACCAAAAAACTGGGTACGAAAGAATGATTCCTCTTTAAACGATCTAAAAAACGTCCGCCACAGTATATACTTATCTTTTAAGATTATCTTGCAAGAACGACGGGAGCGGAACAGTTCAAATTTATAAACATGAAATAAAACCTCCCCGATTTCGATGTCCAAAATTACTATTCTACACGGACGAAGTCGCGGCAACAGGTAGTAATATACACAGTCATAAAAAAGTGTACGCTATTGTGTGTATAAACTAACTTATCACCGATAAGTTAAAATATTTAATATACCTCACATATTAGCTGTGATACTACGTAATATTATGTTATGTTAGGTTTTTCTTGAATATATTTTAAACGTCATCGTATTTGCCGGCATTTTCCGAGTTTTAATTAAGAACATTTTGTGGACAGGATCATTTTCGGTTTTTATAATAAGTAATAGAAATTTAAAACATTTAAATAAAGCTATAGCGCACTATCGCTGAAAAGCGTTAAAAACGCCAAATTGAATAATAATGACTGAAAATTTTAAAAGAAGGTGTTGAGGTCGTTTGTTACATACATAAAATCAATGTTTTTTTATAATTGTGTAATTGATGTGACTTAACAACTTTATTCTACAAAAGGACATTACGAGATCTCTATATGGTCTAAAATCGTCCATTTTAGTTGTGGTCTTTTGCCAAGTTGGAAAAACATATAATACATTAATGATTTTTTATTTTATTTACTGTAATAGTTGAACACTAGAATTTACAAATGTAATATTAAATTCTAGGAACATAAAAACTTAAATACATTCCTAAGGGGAATAATGATTCCCTTATCATTACTCCCTTCTTTGTTAAATGTTGGTCTCAAATCATCTTCAGCGCCTGCGCACCGCAATCCTACGATGTGATCGTCGTGGGTTTGGGCTCATCGGGAGTGACGGCGGCTTCCATCCTGGCTAAAGCCGGGAAGAAGGTCTTGGGGCTCGAGGCGATGGACCGAATTGGAGGTAGAGTCAAGACCGTGCCGTTTGGGGATGGTATTATAGAGGAAGGAGCGGAATGGTAAGCTAAGGTTTATTTAATAGTTTACCTCTAAGTATTCGCAAAGTTGATAGTTACGAACTCTTTAAGGTGATGTTAAAAAAATATATAGTCAAACAAAACCGTATTTAAATACCTAATATTATCAAACACCTGGGCCATTAAAAACTATGAATACGTAGCATTTTTTACTTTGACGTAAGAGATCCTCTTTTAGTCCTCCGTGACCACGGCTGCTGCAGAAGTCTCCGAAATTGGCCGAAGTTAAAAATAATTTCCAAATAAGACTAATTGCGAAACTAAATGTTTTATTTAAATATTTACTACTCGCGTAAACTATAGAGAGTTTTAACATGAATATAACTAATAGGTGCGCAGTATGTCCGCGTGGAGTAGTTAGGTTCGTTGCTAAATATTTAGCCTAACCAGTCCTCTGACCTGTACAGCTGTGCATGCAACACATCTTATTGTGCCGTGACAAAGGCGTAGGCTTTGCTCCCACCGGAATTCTTTAAATTGACACTCAACCTTCTAATTTCGATGTATGGAACAAAGGGCAGACAGATTCTATAGGTGTAAGAAATCAAGAAATATAATATAGGATTTTTTTCCTCCCACCAGGATTCATGGAACTGAAAACAGTCGCGTATACGATTTAGCGACCGAGAACAACATCACTGTACTGCCCTCAGGACTTCGATTTCCTTATATTTAGGTCGGACGGTAATCAAACCTACAATGGGTTGTATTACGAGCTTATAAATCTGTGTATGGTGAAGTCCATGGAAGGGCCCTGATCCGTCATTTAAGAGCGAGGGGGACTATTTGACAGCCGAGTAAGTATCTTTTATTTTATGATAGAGGCCAGATAACTATGGGTTTCATGATGGTAGAACACCCAAGCCTTATAGCATCAAATCAAGATGTGCTGTCGAACTATTTTGGCTTTTGGATTATCGGAAACCACAGACTAAAACCGAAACGCGATTAAATTTGACGGCTTATCCATCTGTGGTGGGTGGCTTGTGACCTGGATAGAATTTCGATATTCTTACTACATATTTATTATCCAGATATCCAGACGATGTACAACATGTTCCAGTAGCGTTATACATTGATTTGAATAATGATAAACTCGGTGGGGACCAAACCCAAGACCCATTGTTCATGAGCCATACATTGCTACGATTACGCTCACGAGCCTGCCAGAACTAACTTCAATAATATTAAGTCTCCCCGTGACCACGGCTGCTGCAAATCATCCGAAACGTCGAGCCTTAGTTAAAATAATTTTGCAATAACTTTAACTAATATATATCGCGTTTTAAACCGTAAAAATGTTTTATTTAAATGACATAGATCTCCTAATAAATCACATTGTATACCTACTATTAATTCCAGAATACTTTCATACATAAAGAAGAACTACCCGCATTTGGAGAATGATAAGGTTTTCATCGACCAAGTCCTGGACCTGATGAATCTCTTTGTCAACGCTTATGAGGCGTCGAATGACTGGCACGACGTCACGACACAATCGTCTGCGGAAGGTCTTGGTGGGCACCAGCACACTAGCTGGCACAAACACGGGTACAAGACGTTTTTTGAACTTATGTTGGTAAGTTAAGTATATTAATTTATATACCTGGCCGTAGTTTACCTGAGTAGAACACATTTAAAAGTTAAAGTGTTTAGCGGTTAAAAACGCGACAATTAGATATATCGTCGATTAATTGTAGATTATTTTATTGGCCAAATACCAACTACAAACGAACAGATGGCGCTAGCGTAGAAGTTTCCATTTTGACCTTAGAATGACCATCCATACATAATCTCCCCGTAACCACAATTGCTCCAAAGCATCCGAAACGTCGGGCTAAAAAGGTCTTGCGTCAGAATAGCAAGTTGGTATGTAAATGTATGTGTATATACCTAATTTCAGAACACATACAAAAACGGTCCTGGCCTCCCGAACCTAGATATAAAGCTAAGCACGGAGGTGTCACAAATAGTTTGGCCCAAAGATGGGTCCGGGGACGTGAAAGTGTCGTGCACAGATGGCAGCACTTATACCGCAAAACATGTTATAGTCACAGTCTCACTGGGGGTGCTGAAGGAACGGTAAGCCTCTTCTCTCCTTGATTCATTTCGTCCGTTCAAAGAATTCTTTACCTTTACTAAAGGGGGCCTTGTTTGTTTGGGGTGGTTTAATATTAAATCGTGTTGACAACGTAACACAATAATGAGCTATATGTATACGATGTGATAATAATATATTTTTTATTGTAAAAAATAATAAATGACTTCAAGTTTAGCGTAAACTGAGTCTAGTCTTTAATAAGATGAGAATAAGTCCCTCACCCCCCGTGGGGCATCGGGCGAATATATTTATATATTTCGTTTCATTGATCAGTTCTTATACAGGCAAGTACTTGATCACATTTCTGTGCCGAAACAATCCATTGATTCTGCGGGATTCGAACCCAGGACCTGCCGCGGACGAAACGTTAGGCCGTAGGTAAAACATTTTTTAAATAAGTCTAACTGATACATTTCGTGTTCTAAACCGTTAAAGTGTTTTATTTAAATATGTAATACTCGTGTAAAATACAGGCAGTATTTATCATTATCAACTTAATGCACAGATACACCACTATGTTTTCACCTGTATTGCCAGATGAGAAAATCACATCCATACAAAAGATGTCGCTAGGTCTCGTCAACAAGGTGATCTTGAGGTTCCCGCAAAGATTTTGGGTAGAAAACACAGTTTACGTCTTGGTTGAGGTGGATAACGATGGTGAGGACCTGTGGTTCACGAAACATGGCGATATATCTACACCGATGGCTCTAGACACTGCCCTCACTATCTGGTTAGCGGGTGACGCTGCCAAAACGGTCAGTTTGATAAGCACAATATAAATAAAAGTATCGCTTTTAGATAAAAAAAAAATACAACACGGGTAGGACTTGGTATTGCTAAATTTCTGTGGTAGTAGGGTTAGCTTGATCTTTACCTAAGTATTAAAGAAATTAGAGTTTGTGTTTGTTTGGTTCACATCCAGGCGATTGTCGTTAAAGTCCACCAACCCGCACTTGTGCAAGGTGATGCGTAATAAATACACTTTCCTGCACCCGCACTTTCCACAGATCCAATTTTTATTTTATAATTTTGATTTCAGACGGAAAACCTATCCGATGAAGTTGTCTTAGATAAATCAATGAAACTCCTGCGCAGATTTTTAGGCCAGAACTACACGATTCCAGAACCCACCGGAATGATCAGGTAATTTTATTCTGTTTTTGTCAACACCTTATAACTTGTCACTTGTTTTTGTGGTTAAAATATTTGAGAAGTAATTCAATAATAAAAATACATTATAATCATAATTCATTGCACTCGAAGAACTTAAAATATAAAAAGATAAATATATTTAATCACTATTTATAAATCTACTTATTACGTTATAATAGTGGTAAGTATTAACATGTGTTGTGCTCTACATTTTTACTACTTCTTGCTACTTTCAATGTTGGTGCAACAATATCTGGATGGTCTCCAACTAAATTTCTTAATTCGTATCTATTTATTATTTCTGTATCTGTGTTAGACATCGTGTAAGGAAATAGGCAATTAATGATTAAAATAATCTTTCTATGAGTCTAATGGCTGTTCAGAAAGCTTTTTGTTTATGTGTCAATAAATTTTCAGGTCTAAGTGGTATTCCAATGCTTACACTCGTGGTAGTTATACATTCGATAACCTAGAGGCCCCAAAACACCCTAAATTGAGGGAAAATTTAGGGGCTCCCCTAATAGATGCGAAGGGAATTCCCCGCGTACTGTTCGCTGGTGAAGCGACAAATCCAATTCACTACGCGACGGTACATGGTGCGAGCGAGACGGGCCATAGAGAGGCGATGAGAATTTTTAAGTCCTAATAAATTATTAATGTTCCCGCACTTATTTTTAATTCTATTTGTTTCCCAAATCTTCCCTTTTACTAAGACTCCGTCAACCACCATGCAGTATTAGGTAACTCACTCCACTGACGCAGCAATCAAAAATTGTTGAACTCTAGAACAAGAATACAATGAGCGTTTAGTATTCATATTAAATCCTAACAATATTTATGTAGAATGTGTGTAATGAAGTGTAAGAACGAAAGATAGGATATTGTGAAAGAGACGGAGAGAGTGAGATCAAAGATGGCGAATTAAGACAGGACGAAAAGACCTAAGATGTAAAGAGGAACGAAATTTAAAAAATATATCTATATTTTATTTTGATGCTTGCAAGGATCCTGGATATTTTGATCGATTTCCATTTAAGATTCGTGTACCAAGTCAACCATTACATTAAAACCCACCAAAACGTGTCTTGAATCGTAGGAAAGGGATATAAAAACGTACGACATATAATTATGTGTTATGCTCTTATTTCGATACAAAGACTTATTAAATTATACATTTCATCAAAAATAACGCAGTGAAATTTTAATTACGTAATCCTTACTAATATTATAAATGCGAAAGTAACTCTGTCTGTCTGTCTGTTACTCTTTCACGCCAAAACTACTGAACGGATTTGAATGAAATTTGGTACACATATGGTCTAGACCCTGAGAAAGAACATAGGCTACTTTTTATTGCAAAAAGGGGATTGTAAGGGGTAAAAAGTGGAGGATTAAAGTTTGTATGGTTAAATTCGTAGTTTTTGAAGATAGAACATTGAAACTTTCTTCTTGGCTTTTTGAGAATAGGAGTGGGGAGGGAGTGGAAGTGGGAGGGGGGGTGTTATTGAGAGTTAGAGTAGGAGTGATTTGAGGTGAGTGTTGTGGCAAAGTAGCACTACAACATAGATTGTCTTAAATGCGCCCTTACATAAATTAATAAACAGCCTAAATAATTAAAAAAATTACCCCAAGTCACTATTTGACGCGAACGAAGTCGCGGGCACAGCCAATTTAAAATAATCACCTATTTTGTTTAATTCTGCCCCATTTTACCCAATACTATGTTAAACCTATCTTTTTTCAGATCAAAATGGTACTCGAACCCATATACACGCGGCAGCTACACCTTCGATAACCTGGAGACACCAAAGTATCCAAAAGCCAGAGAAACCCTCGGATCTCCCCTGCTTGATGCGAACGGTGTGCCCAGGATTTTATTTGCTGGAGAGGCAACAAATCCCAAAGAGTATGGAACGGTACATGGTGCAAGCGAGACAGGACATAGGGAGGCAATGAGGTTATTAAAGTAATAACATTTTAAGTAGAAGTTTTTGTTGTGTATGTTATTTTCTAAAAAACTTAAACTGGCCGACTCCAAGGACCAAATGACTATCTAGTTGCGAGCTACGTACCCAGGAGCTACCTAACTGGCTAGTCAATGAATCCTGGACTATGCGGTATGGCGGTGCACGAGAGACGAGCATTTAGGATTATTTATTAACAATCATATTAACAGATTCCTAATATTCCTGTAATCCCTGACCTATTCTTGTGTTGTGCTGTTTCTCTGCCCCATTTTGCTCAGCGAAATTCAATAAAACGAGAATGGTGAATAATTAATAAAAAATACTGCTCTTTTAATTGGGCTAGTACTAGTAGTAGTAGCTAGTAACCCTATTGATTGATTCAGATAACAACTAGACATATTGAAAGGTTGGCTCTGAACAAAAATAAACAACAATCGAATCAGAATTTAATTAGTATTTACAGGGCCCAACAGAATTTCACATTATATTTTTGGCTCCCAAGTCCCAAAACCTCTAATAAAGGCTTCAATCAGTTGGTGGCTGCCAGGTCACAGCTCGCATCTTCCTGTTAATCTCGGATAGAATTAGTTGACATCTGGCTATCTGCGCAGGTTTTAACTGAGGCGTAGGGTCTCGTGTCCGATCAGATTGGTGGGGCAAACGCTTCGTTGCCCTGCGCAAGGCACGACGCCGTCGGGTCCGAGAAGTTGCTGTAAAGTATTAATAAGTAAAATTGCGGATTTTTTTACAGGCCTTTGCATAGTTCTAACTAAATAACTTAATATCCTAAACTGGTTCCTAATTATATAGAGGTAACAATAGTAGGCCTAACATCATAGCTATAGCCAAGTGCAAGTTGGACAGGCACCACATATTCTCTGTTGAATCCTGAACTCTACTGTACTGTGATACTAACTGTGCCAGCAACTTTGTCTACAAACCTCCTCATTTTTATAAATTATAGCATTACTCGATAAATGTAATAACGAACACAAAAATAATTTTTCAATTTGAATCAGTAGTTTTTGAGATTAGTCTTTTTTGATCACTCATCATCTATTTAAATTTAAAAAAATGTCATACTTGATTCATTTTTGTCCTGTTTATAATCATCATCCATAGAGCGCTTCTTAGGTGACTGAAAACAAAAAAAAATAATTAAACGGTCTGTCATCTTTATCATAATTTAAAAAAACTTAATTTATTCAAGTATTATATTTTATTCTTTAAAATTGCTTGTTAGTTATTCTGTACCTATAATACCATAGATCAGTACCATAGACCATAGAACTACCTTCCTCTTTTGTTTTTCATAGCGTTGAGCATCATAGAATTGTGTCTGTCCTCTTTTTACACGACCTGTTCGTCTTTTCATATCCTCAACTGCTGGTAATGAATCTGCACCACGTCTGGATGCAAAAAATGTGTGACCGCATTTGCATGACTTGGAAGCTACTGCTACCTGCAATATTTTACAAACAAATTTAAGTAAAAATTTAGGCTTATAATGAGAAATAATACTGGGCAAGAAACCCATTGATATTAGTCGTTTACAGGAAAAATATAAGAAAATGCATACACAGGTGGTATTCTAGCAGGAAATTGACAGCATACCGAGTCGTTGACTCCCGAAAAATCCTCTTAAAATTTATTGTTTAAAGACATGTATTGGGCTTGCGACTTGCGCAACTCTAAATACAAGGTACAATAGTTGAATCATAAACGTAAAATTATTGAAACGTACCTGTAATTCACATTTAGGGCAGCTCTTAGCTATCATCTTATTTTTACCCATTTTCTTACCCACATAATAAAACGAACTCAGGTTCTAACTTATAGCAAAGACTCAATAAATTGATACCTTTTAATACAAAGCAAAAGAGAATAGTGTACAGAAAAATTTATATCTGTTCTCGTATTTAAAACTCAGCGAATCACTTAAAGAACAATTTTTTTATCACTTAAAGAACAAATATATTTTAAGATAATAATATTGACCAACTTTGCATTTTGCAACTGTTTGACAGCTTCAACAACCTGACTGTTGACATTTGAAACTTGACAGATGTCAGATAAACAACATAGCGACTTAACCACAGAAGCTCAACCGAAATGCAAGAACCAAGTTCTTGAATTCTTTATAATGTCAAAATGTTGTTAAACAAATGCTAATAACTATTTTTCAAATCCAACATAATATTAAACAAATTAACGAAAGCGCCAAAAGTAAGAACCTCTTTGTTATTATTACATTTGTCTTGATCAATGTTTAGTACAAAAATAACAGAACCATTATCAGCTATTACCAATCAACTAAAAGCCAAGTACTTGTTGTGGCATAAAAATTTTACGAGGAACTTGATTGTAATCGTCGATCAATAAATTTTAGAAAAAACATTTTCAATTTTGGCAATACACTGTATTGATTTCATTTATATCTACTTAGGACTTTTTCTATCCAACTATGACAATTAATAAACATAATTCAATTTGTCTTTGCACTAAAGGTAATACAGGTATAAAATACTTTCAATATTGTGAGCCTGAATAATTTCGAGGCTATAAAAATGTTGTGCGTAAGCACGTCCATGATTGAATCATTTTTAATTTTTGCTCAGTGATGTGAATTGTGCGACATAAGCAAATGGGGCGACACGTGAATAAAACGTTATTATGACTGAAACATCGGAGGGGAGCGAAAAGAGTGAACTGGAGGAAAAGGTTTCTGAAGAAACCTCGAAGAGTGAAATGCCCCCACCATCGACATGTAAAGTACTGAAAAGGTTTTAAATATATTATGCGTGGCTATTTTAAAATTTTCGGCCATGTCATATAAAACACACCGCTTGCAATTAATAAGTATTTAATATCATTAAATAATTTGTTCATTTTTGATTGTTTCATAGTCACTGATAATTTTTTAGAAACTAGTATTTTACTTCCTCCAACTTTTAAGAATTAAATTTTACATTTTCTATCTTTTCAGCTACGTAGCTTGCCAATGACGTTATAAAGTTTTTTTTTATTTTTATAAAAAGATTAATTTATTTTATTATTAATTGTGCATATTTTTTATTGCAGCACAAAGTCGAGACTTGTGCCAAAATATCCTTGTACCGGATGCGGGAAGCCATTCAACCGTCTAATGAAATTAAAGTATCACATTCGTTCAGCCCACTTTAACCTTAAATCGGTCGTACCAACATTAGAAACCAAACACGTCAACGACATTTGGTACGAAAGTGTGATAAACACAAATGATGTTGTCGAGATGAGGAAAGAGTCAGATACCAAGATAATAATAAAGAAATGCATCACAAATGAACCGATTTCAACTAGTACGTCTTATATTGACGTTTCCAATTTATATCCGACGAATAACGCGGTGGACAAAATCGAATGTAAACAGTGTCACCAAATGGTGCGCAGACGCGGTTTCAAGAACCATTTTAGGAGAAAACATAGCGATAAAACAGTGGAAGTGGAGTGATTTAAATTGAGACAGATATATTAAGAGCGAAACAAAATATTTATCTTTCGTATTTTACGTACATTCCCAAGGGGGCTGCGAAAGTGGCAAGAATGATTTTATACTAATATTATGATATCGTAGAGTTTGTTGTGAGGACTTACTGGTTATATTGTATACTATAAAACATCACGCTGCGATCAATGAGAGCGAAGAAACAGTGGGAAATGTGGAAAAAACGGGAAAACATTTATTAGATGTCTTTAAGGTTTTATGTGCTGCGAAAACGGTACAAAATATCTAAAAACGATTTCTCTTTAAATTATCTTTAAAAATGTCCGCGACATTATTTATTTTATCTTGTAAGAACAACGGGACGACGTGGTGGTTAACAGCTTTAATCCCTATATATAAAGGAGATTCGTAAAAACAAATTTTGATGCCCAAAATAAGTATTCTACGCGGACGAAGTCGCTGACAGAGCTAGTAGTAGTCAATACACATTCCTATATAAGTATTAACGTCGTTTTAAAAGCCATTTTGTATGTTAACTATTTATATTTTTAGCTGTGAAAAGTTCAACATTTCTGGGTAATTAAATCCTAAATCTTAGTAATGTTATTCTGGATTCAATAACGAGATAATTTTCACGACAAATTACTTGCAGGCTATGCAATCAGTGGCGTAGCTATCGTAGGGCCAGGCGATGCAATACGTCAAGGCCCCGGAACTTAGGGGCCCTCTAACCTTATCCTTGAGAACATATAAGCGTTGAAGAAAAGATTTTTAACGTTCTTGTTGCTATTTATAATTATGGAGGTTCATTTAACTCAAGCTATGCTAAAAGATGGGAACGATAGGGGGACCGGGGTCCTTGCCCACCTAGCTACGCTACTGTATGCAATGTTATATATTTAATTTCAAGTACTATTATTTTTTAGAGCCTTAGAGGCCGTACCGTAATAAAGAAAAGCCTGTCTAGATCTTCAAGAACTTTTTTTATACCTACTGCTGATAATACAAACTTTATTGCGAGTCATAAAAAGCGAAACCAGTTTCCACATATACAATGAAAACACTTATTTGTGTTACTTTATGTAAGTTGTATTATTCAGTCTTATTAGCGTAGCTAAGTGGGGTATGGGACGTTAAATTAATTGTGGTTTAACTTGCTTAAACTTTTATTTGCAAGCAAGTGTGAATAGCTTTTAATAGCGCACGAGATTAAATCATACTGTGTCCTAGGCTTTGAATCCAATACTTCGTAATTTAAAAATCGAAAATAAATTGAAAAAATTTTCGACTCGGGCAGGACTTGAACCGGCATTGTCAGCTTTCCGTGCTGTTGCTCTACCAATTGAGCTAACGAGTTCCGGCCGGTTCAAGTCCTGCCCGAGTCGAAAATTTTTTTAATTTGTTTTCGATTTTTAAATTATATAGTGCCTTCATGTGTAATAACATGTGAAAAATATTAATGTTTCCAATACTCCGTGTAACTTATTTGAGGCGACGCAACAAAGTTATAACTTATATTTTGTCGTTAGTCCAACGTATGACTGATAAGGTTCGATTTTCACCAAGGCTTACATTTTTATAAAAATCAATGGATTAGAAAAGAAATTGGCCATTCAATGGGTGGTAGGAATCTCAAATTACTTCATGAAGCACGTCCACTCATAGTATAGCCGTGAAGTATAATCGTTATAGTTTCAGTCTGTGATGTCTCAAGGCAACAACATATCTTCCTGATCGATGATCGATGCCTGGGCTATGGCACCCCCATGGATCTCCCCTTATATATATATATATATATATAAGGGGAGATCCTTATATATATATATAAGGATATAGCTTATCCAAGAACCTAAAAGCCGGTCAAAGCTTATCAAATTTACTATCATTATTTATTTAATTTCAGTTTTAACACAATATGTTGTTTCATTCGCAACAGAGAATTACGATGTCGATGTATTTATTGAACGAATGTTGGCTTCCAAGAAGTTTTCTGAACTCGCTGATATTATTGCTGAAAAAACCATTCTCAAATTACGCGATGTGAAGAACGATACCCTTCCAAATCCCACCTTGACCAATAGCAATGGAGAAGCAGAAAGAAAATTGCGTCGGGACAGCGATCTGAAAGAATCTGAACATCCAACATCATTGCATGCGTCTCTTAAGTACAAACACTTATTAAAACAATTTTCAAATAAGGGCCAGAACGAATCTAGTTTGTCAAAGGAGAATAATTCGGACGACAGTATAGAATCTTTTAATATTTACATCGATAATACAACAATGCAATACTTGAACGAGATAGAACAGAACGTTTCTGGTCTGGCTTCACATGAAAAGAGTATCCAGAAAAATACTGATCGTAAAGTTACAGTAGATGTTTTTGATTTCAATAGACAGAACGATCTGCATAGAAAGAAGACTGGCAGAATGGAGGGGGGTAAAATTTTCGTGTTCCAATCCTCGTCGGAGTACGATGAGTATCATGAAAATGTTGATGGGATATTAAGGAATGAGACAAGTGTATAGACTTTTAACTCTAATAGATGTTGAATATGTCATCAGCTTTTATTTAAGTAACTATTTATTCTCAACTTTAATGTCCTCATATTAAACACAAGTGTATCGCACAGGTTTGGAATTCAAGAGCTAAGGCTCTAACAAGCTGCTCAATTGAATGTTGGCAGGCTTTAAGGACTGGTGATAACCGGGACTGACGGCTTTACGTGCTCTCCGAGGTACATCCCCTTCCCCAGTCCTACTTCCAAACGCGAACAAGGTCTCAGACCTGGACCCTCATGATCTACAATCAAGGCTAGACTTATGGGGCAGTATGAATTAATGAAAGGAATATATTGCATCATAATTATTATTACTTAATTAAGTTTTTACATTGTAACGATGAGTCACAGTGGGTCATAGTTCTATCTAATTGTCGTCAGATTAACGTTACTGACAAATTTGACACCATAACAGTATTATGGCATAACGACAACAAAAATTGGTTATAAGCTTCGCTACCAGAACATAAAAACAATGTAGGTAGTTACCTCCAAAAAATAGTCATATAACTTTACTGTCTACCTTCATATTTTAAATCAATTATCTGAATTGCATCAAAAATGTCGCTTCCGCCCCTGCGGCGCCTAAAAAAGTCGAATATGACAAAAATAAGTGTGTTTCCACTAGCTCATCTGGATCAGCACATGATATTGACGCTGAAGAGTGGTAAAAAATTAGTCGTGTCGTCTGATTCCTTTCACTGTGTCTTAACTATTAGTAATACGTTCAAATGCTTGATATGCGAAGCTGAATTTAAGTGTTACTCTAGCAAAGAAAAACATAAGACTACAGAATTGCATAAAAAGCGCTTAGCTTTAAAACCAAACTTGGAAGAATTTCCTGAGGACCTAATACGTCAGGTATTATTGTATTATATATTATAAGATAGTAATGATACCGTCCCCCCTGTGGGGCATGGAGCAAATCCAATGTGTCCCTTTCACTTTGAGCTATGGGGGCGATCAATCTTTATTAAATAAAACCACAAAAGATTAACACATTTGTGTTTTGTAGATTTTAACATATTAGGGACGACATTACAAATGAAGAAACAGTAATGTGGGATCTTGGTCAAGCATATCGCTGTATGCTGTTAGTCGTGGGTTCAACTCTTGCCTGTGTCCTTTATTTATCCAAAACATTTTAAACAACCCTATAAGATTAAAATTATAGTTTTCTCAGACCTAACTGACAGAACATTTGATAATAACAAAGATTCAAATCATGGACTAGTGCAACAACTTTTGAGGCAGTTCTATAGAGCCTTATTTCTAAAAAAGTATATTATTTCCATTCTACACAGTTATCATTTCATTATATTTGCTACAGCTTGATGCCGAGACCTGCTATTGCTCAATATGCAATGTGGTCATACCGACACATTCCCTCATGCGCCACCTTTCAGGGGAAGGACACAGCACAGAGTTAAACAAAGCCAAGAAAAGATCTTTCAATTATAAGCCTTTGCAATAAAAGAAATAAAAAATTATCTTCCATGTAAACAGTGTGTAAATAAAGGTGTTGGCTGGATACAACAATTGACATCTAAAGTGTTTTATTAAACTTTCCTTCGAGTTATATAAATCTCATTATGGCAAGTAAAAATAAAATATTTATAACCACGTCCTTTGTAAGTATACAGTGTAACTATTAAAAGATAGTTTGTTTTTTTTCATTCGTGTATTTTCAAGTGTTTGCTTATATATTTAGCTATAGTGACTATAAATATTAAATTCAGACTTATTTCTTGAAGTTATTTTATTAATACCTAACATTTTGTAATATTTGTAGGAAAATAAACTATAAACAACATTCATATAGATTTAAAAAAATAATAAATTTACATATTTTCTTTGTTATCTTAGTTTAATCTATATATCTTGAGTGTACCAAGCGGTACAGTTTATTAATAAACATTATTTTTTCGCTGGAATGTGAGATAGGTTTAACTTTATTTCTAAAGTCACTATTTAGGTTCAATATCATAATACCAGTGTGCATCAGTAAGTCCTAGATCAAGAGTGTTCAGTTTTAATGGAGCAAAATAAAACCACAAAGTATACAATACAACTTTATTTACGTTTCTTACTTTTTGTCTTTCGTTTAAACTTCTTCTTAGCGTTTGTTAATTTCGCGATCTTCCGTTTATGCAGCCATACTGGATATTGCCCATTTTGATCTTTTAAAGTTTTAGAATTGAAGATACGTTTTTCACCTTTGTCGTCCGAAACCTCGACTTTTTCCTCATCTGAACTCATTTCGACATCTTCCTCTTCTTCCGGCGGGGTTTCCTTCTTCTTTTTATTCGCTTTCAAGGCACCAGCGTCCAAAAATATTACTTGATCAGATTCCATAACCTCTTTTTCACTAACTTTTTCTTCTTCCTTTACGCCTAACATTTTCTTTAACCTGGCCAGTTCTTTTACTGCGTAACGTTCGCGTTTGATCGCACGACATTTTCGCTTCCATCTGCTGCGTAGAGATTTAGCCATTGCGTGTTATTTTGTTTTTATTTAGATTTTGAATATTAAATGAACATTTCAATCAAAGCACACGTTTTTAAAGGAAGTGACAACTGACAGTTTTATTTTGATTTAGAAGTTTGTCATAAGCCCGAACTCTATATTATTGATTTCTCACAATTCTAGTAACTCGATTAATAATCGATTTATAAAAATATGGTTAAAAATCCATTGCATTGAATTTATATTAAACATGTAGTTTAAATAAAACACTTTAACGGTTTAAAACGCGATATATTAGTTAAACTTATTTGAAAATGATTTTTAACTTCGGCCCGACGTTTCGGATGCTTTGCAGCAGCCGTGGTCACGGGGGAGACATACACATTAAATGTGTACTACTCGCGTAAACTATAGACAGTATTTAAACATGTAGTTTTAACTTTTCTTACTTATCAATCGCCTGCACCAGTGCGTTATTAAAATTACATGTTTTTTTAGTTTAAATTACTTTACTCATAATTAAATTGAAAATGTCAGTACAATCGATTAATTGACATCTGCCCGGTATTTACAGTCTATGGCTTTTCCTATTCATTTGGAGTCATAATTATGTGATACTCTGTCTGTGGCCATTCAGTATTAAATTTAGTTTCATTGTGTTTCGCGCTTCAGTTTCGTCAAAAATAAATAAGTAAATTAATTATTTGGAACATTTCCAAGTGCATCAAATAAACAATACTCGGGTTCGCTAACCGGTGTGCAACGATTTAGCGGCCCGCGAACTTGATTTCCTTTGTTCAGTGCGGAATTTTGTTATATTATTTCATAAAGTGATTTAATGGTGTATTTCTTGGAAAATGGAGCTAATGCAAGTAGATTCTCATATTACACCGAGTAAGGATGATAGCGGATACGTGCCTGACGGTAAATACCTGTTTCTAGACTTACTTTGTAAAAATCAATACCTTTGTACTAACTAGGTACAGTTTTAGTCTATTTTTGGTTTGACCGGTGCAAGGGGGGTGGGTAATATGCGCGAACGATATTAATTAAAATCGTTAACAGCCTTTGTTTGAGAAAAATAGCAATATTTGATAGTTTTATTTTATTATTGCTAAAATTACTACTTATAATAATTGAAGTAGTATACTTAGACCTTCAATAAATAGTAATCATTTAAATGTAGCCCTTTAATTGATCTCCCTTTTCTCATTATATGTGCGTTATATTTGTAACTATATTTGATAAAAGAGTATTGGTATTATAACGCACTTGTGCCAAAAAATAGGCAGATTTATATACCTATCTCTGTATACACCATATACCTCTATATTCTTTTTAATAAAAAATATTAACATCTTAATAATTTTCATAATAGATATGTTAACCTCTCAGTAAAGTAAAAGAAAATAAACATCTTACAATGATAGGAAGTAGGTAGAGACCCCATATGTCCGGAGTGCAGAGAAAGTGAAGGAAACAAGCATCCATCTACTCACTGAATGCTCTGCGTACTCGAGGCTAAGACAAATGCATATGAGCTTGGACAAAGTTATAGAAGATGACATAAAGAACTACAGATGGAAAAAATAATAAGGAGGGTTTGAAGGGGACACGGGGAGAGTTGGATGACCCAAAACCTCTGCAAGGAGGAAATGGGGAAATGGGTGAAATGGTCAGTGGATAATGTGGACTGATCACCCGTCCTGCCAAGGGTGTCCCCGATAGAAAATAATATAATAATAACAAAGTAAAAGAAAGTTTGATTCATCTCAATGCAACATTCTTACTATGTGAAATGCATAAATCCTAAACAACTGCCATGGTCTGGGGCAGTTTCGTTCACTTGATGGTTATAACTGAATAAACAATACTTCTCTATCGTGTATTGTGCACACACTTTGCCTTACAGTGATCTTTTTCATTTACAAGCAATTAGGAGATCATGCAGAGTGACCATCCAAAACAATTCGGAAAACATAAAACCCTTATTATTACTTATCATTCTTTTCCATAGGAAACATCAATAGAAGGCTGAGCCTACATCAATTGCTGACTGTTGTATTTCTTCATATGGAGGATGTTATATTGACTAATATAACTAAACAAAATGTTGACTAACTAATTATGTTAGTCACCACCGGTGGTTGCAAAAAACTCATTTACTTACTAATTAATTTAATTAAAAATATTACACTTAATTAATCCTACTTGTCTCCCTGTGCGCGATCCATCAGTTCGACGCTTACAATTATATTTATTAATATCTTATGCTAAAATGGGTACGGCAACAGTAGCGTCACATACCGATCGCACGAGTATCGAATACGCGCACTATCAGCAGTTTCCCCATAGTGGCACAGCTTAGGGCTGTCGCCTAATAGAGTGCAGCTTAGGGCCGGCACATAACAAAACTTTTTGTACCTATGCTTCATGTTATACATAATATTGTTAAATGTCCATCTTTAGTGCTTTGATGTAGGTATCTTTTAACAGTTCTTACGTCTCACTATTCAGTACATACAGCATTTGTGGACTAGATGTATGTTCCCCTCTTATTGCATCGGTACATAGAGTTGGTGCTCATCAGTCTTATATAAATTTCTATCTTGAGTCTAATATTATTTTTGATTTTCTTTTTATACTAGTTATTATTAATATTGTTAGTCATTTAAGTAGTCTATAAAGCAGATAGCATAATTTAAGCTTCACACATGCAGTTTCAGATACGCCCATGAGCACAGAAGTAACAATACTAGATCTGTCGGATGATGTACTTCTCTACATATTGAGGCTCCTCTCACCACGAGACCTTAAAGCACTTGGATAGTAAGTCTCAGAAATCATTTTTATATTATGTTACAATATAATGACATAGTAGATGATGACCAAAAGAAACATTTATTCAGAAACAACAAGGTTTTCAATTAAAACTTATTGCAACAAACATATAGGGAGGAGTAAATACAAATTATAATTAATATTTAAATCCAAATACAAAGAAAACATTCACTCAGATATCTTGGGACTTATGGTTCAATTTAGCACCTGCAAAGAAATAAATAAAAATAAAATATACTTAATTCTCTGTAAAATAATAAAAATTATGTATTTACATTTGTCAAAAAAAAATTAAATATGTTTGTCTGTCCGTTCGTCGTGGTTTTACAGAGTGATCAAAAGATAATACATTTTCGTGAATTTAATGACCTAAGGAGCAATTCATATCAATGCCAGGCAGCCCATTAAAGAAGTCTTTTAAACAATAATACGCCTCTTGAGACAATCTAAATATTATGACTTTTTTGAACTTATTATAAAATTTGCCAAATCTGTGGAACTAGCTATCACACAATTTCTAGTTATTAGTTATTATCCTGTGGGACATATGGTAACCTTACAATTTCACTGATCAATGTTATTTACAGGTATTTTAGAATTATGTGCCCTGCCGATCAAACATACAAACAAATCTATCAATCTTCCTAGATTCGACTCCACCTCTCGCATATTATAGGAGAGGCAATATAAAATTTTACAATCAAGTAAAGTGGTCCTTCTATTATACCATATATTCTCTTGTACAGTTCGTGCGCTCGGCTCGGTCGTCTCATCCAGGACAGGTCCCTCTGGCGGTATGTGGACGCAAGAAACGAGATCTTCAGCACCGCTAGGCTTGAGTGGTACCTTACCCACACGTTGCACAATGAAACCCAAGTGCTGCTTATCACTGGTCACGCGAAGGACTGCATCGGGTGAGCAGCTTGATAGTATTATTTTTCTGTGACGGATGAAGTAAGACAAGCATATTTCTTCGATGGAAGGTGTAATGTCTCTACCAGCCCTAATACCGGTTATGTGTTGAGATTAGGTCTATGTAAGAAAAAGATTTTTAATTTTCTGGTGGGTAATTGTTTCCACAATCTGTTTTAACCCGCTGTGTTGAAAACTAAGCTCATCTGTTATTGGGTATGTGCATAAAATAATTTTTATTCTGCCACTCTTTCTAAGTCTGGGTGACAGTCTGTATAAAAGTTAATGTACAGACAAATCTATATTAGTAATCAACGATAGATAAAAAATTCTATAGGAATAATTTCTCTCTTCCCAGGTGCCTTGGCATGGCCGAATCTACGAGGAAAACTGCTGAGGAGGAGCAGAATGGACAACAGTCATCTGCCCCACAAAGCAAGGAAAGTGCAGGAACTAATAGTAAGTTTTTTCGACTTTTATGTATGCATTAAAGTTGATGCTACATAAAGATGTGTCCATACCATTGGTGGTGAATTTTAATTTATTCAACAACCGAAAAATCCTAATTGTTGTTTATTTAATGAGTTTGAATCGTTTGCCCTGGAAACCATAGAACATTAAGCTTTAAGGTTGTAGACAACCGAAGTACGAAAATATTTTTTTCGATCAAGCAATAGGTAAGTATGTTAGTCGCCACCGGTGGTTGCAAAGAAACTCATTTACTTAATAATTAATTTAATAAAAAATATTACATTTAATTAGTCCTACTTTACTTCGTCTCCCTGTGCACGATGCATCAGTTCGACTTTTACAATTACTCTGATTCATATCTTATGCTAAAATGGGTACGGCAACAGTAGCGTCACATACCGATCGCACGGGTATTGAATACGCGCACTATCAGCAGTTTCCCCGTAGCGGCACAGCTTAGGGCTGTCGCCTAATAGAGTGCAGCTTAGGGCCGGGACATCAGGTCCACAACATATCAGGTTGTATAGGGCTGGCATAACACCAACTATCAATTAGTGTTAACCATACATTTTATCAACGATCTTTTCAGCGATCGTTCACGAGTGAGACTTCTACCCTCTTTTGTCGTTGATTTTACTTACATCAAATTCCTATAGAAATATCAAAGTAAAAAATTTTAATCTGTTGTGATGATCATTTGTATGATTTGATTTTTATTAATTTTAGCGTGAAATTGTGGTTTTTACTAAAGTCAATTTGAGGTAGTTCATTAATTTTATATATAATACAGTGTCTCAAAGTGTTTTTAGTGTAAAAATTAGGATTCCATGTAAGTTGTGTGCTTGTGTACCAAAAATGCCAAGTTAGGAAAAATACACTGTAGGTCTTTGTGAATTTGAAACCCGTTTGTGTTCATTTCACATTAAATTTTCATTCAGTTGATGTCCGTCAGCGACTAGCCGAAGACAATATATCAGTGATACGCGAACTGCCCCACGTGTCGCGATGCAGACAGCCGAGGTACAATGTTGACCAACATTTCGTCTGCCTTCCAAGGTTAGTAGAGTCACAACTGTTTCCTGGGTCCGATAAGACCTATGACACTGCCTGTTATTTACGCGAGTACTACACATTTAAAGAAAACGCTTTAACGGTTTAAAATGCAATATATATTAGTTTGCAGCAGTAGACAGTCTGTAGTAAAAGTGTACTCATAAAGCATGCAAAACGTCGGGCCGTAGTTAAAATAATTTTCAAATAAGTTTAACTAGTAAATATCGCGTTTTAAACCATTAAAATGTTTTATTGAAAAGGAATTATGATATTCAAAAATTCCATCGTCTACCCGCAGGCGGCGCGCTGGTCTCTCCTGGTGCGACGACAGCGGCATGGGCCGCTCGGGGCCCCAGAAGTGCATCGGGCCCCAATTTACAGTAACACCGCAGATAATGAGGCAACTGAGGCACCAGTGCAATCTCACCACTCTGTCGCTGGAATACTGCAACGTGAATTGCAATGTGGTGAGTATTTATGTTGAAAACATGACTAAATAAAATTTTTCTAACGGTTTGAAACGCAATGTAATCGTCAAATAATTTTCAATGTCTTTAACTACGACCTGGCGCTTAAACGTTAAAGTTTTTGAACAGTTAATAAATCCGACGCACGCGCAGGCTTCGGCTCGGCCGAAAAGCTTTAGTCTCATTGTAATCTAACACACAGTGGATCCTGACTAACTCAACCTCAAATGTATGTTTTTAATCTAGGGGTGGGTGACGAGTCAACAAATTAACTGTGATATACCCTACTATATAAAATATAATATAACCAGAAACCATCTGGTTTATATTTTGTATAGTGCTGATTTTTGGATTTGTACAATCGGTAGTCCACAGACTGAAACGGAAGCGCATTTTCACAGTTTCACTACCAACCATTTTTATTATTTTTTTTACATTAATTAGAAACATTTAGACTTGGTGGGGACCGAACCTTTGATTAGCTATACATTGCTACCAGAAACTGACCAGTCCGTCAAATAAAAAAAACCTTAATAATGTTTTTTTTTTTCAGATTAATCTCAGCCAATTTCCAAGGACCCTGAAATCTTTGTCTCTTTGCGGCACGAGGCTTTACAATCTTATCGAGGACAGATCGTTTCTTGCGAAGATTACCCAGTTCCTGCCTCTCCTTCAGGTATGTTCATTTGTGGTATACGATTACTCGGAATATCCAGAAAGATTTTATTCAAATAAAACACTTTAACGGTTTAAAACTTTAACTAATATATTATATCGCATTTTAAACGGTTAAAGTGTTTTATTTTAATGTGTACTAATCGCGTAAACTACAGACAGTATTTAAAGTTTTATTCGTGAATTGTAGGTGTGAAATTAAAATTTATTTGTGAGTTTGAATCCCGCATGTGACAAACATTTTTGAATCTTCATTCTGTTTAATACGTATTATTTGATAACGACATGTGAAAACGCGTGTAAAATAATAATACCTGTTTTAAACCGTTGACTTGGTTTAATCAATATGTATTATTTTTCCAGTACATAAACCTCTCGGAATGCGACTGGGTGGAGCCGTCGTCACTCCTGCCTTTATCGAAACTGGAAGCGCTCACGCACCTAATCGCCCGCGACTGCCTCAGACTGACCGAGTTCGTTGCGTACGCGTCGCTGACCGCGCGATACGGGTTTAAAACTCTGGAGGTAGGCTTATGTACCGCTGTCTTACTTCTATTAACTACGTTTTCTCTTATAGTGCGAAGTTCCTTATTCCCATGAGATTTATCCTGTATCCTCTTTATTCTCATGGGTTTACCCTATATAACTTGTATCCCAGGAGGTTTACCTCTCCTGATTACCTATGTCCCCTGTCCCCATGCGATTTACTCTATGTCCCCTGTATCCCCATGTGATTTATTTTATATTCCCTGTGTCCTCATGTGATTTATCTTATATCCCTTGTATCCCCTATATCCTCATCAACTGTACCTACTCACCCCATATCTCACAGCGCAGTAACTTGTAATTGACTCTTCAATGCTTGAATTGTTTTTAGTGCGGATAGTCATTAACATTGGATTTTTAGGGAATTCAGGGTACCTAAACCATACTAAAGGACTACTTTTAACTTTTCCAGTACCTGGACTTCCGCGGGTCCCCGGTGGGTGACTCGGAGGTGTCCGCCTTCGGTTGGCTTCCTACCCTGCAGGAGCTGTGGCTGAGGGCCTTCAAGAAGCCGAACATAGAGCGGCACGCGCACTACACGGACGACGAGTACGTGCCGCATATACAGCTCGAAGAGTGGGAGGTGCAGGTAAATGCAAGATGAATGGAGTCTGCAGTGAAATACGCATTTAACTTATTTTATGATTAAGGTGAAATACCTCAGGCATAAAACGTCTGAACGAGATGCGCTGTCGGCCTACTTTGAATACTCGCAAGTTCACAGAATGGAACCGAAACGAGATGAAATTTGACGGCTTTTTCACCTGTGGACGGTGGGTCGTGACCCGGACGGAATTTCTATATTCCTACCGCGTATCCAGACGTAGTCCAGCATGTTTCAGATAAATTATAATTTAATTAGAAAGACGATGGACCCGATTGTGATCGAACTTCACGATAGTTGATTATTAGCCATACATTACTACAATTACACCAAAGAACCAGTGAAAATAAGGCATTTTAATAAAATACTTTTAACGGTTTAAATCGCAAAATATATAACATAGATACGACGTTTCTGATGCATTACGGCAGTATTTTATTTTTAATTGCGAATGAATGCGTTTATTGAGTCGTGGACAAATGATAGAGCCAATATTTAAAAATACATGTATATTACAGGAACCAGAGTACTACCAGTCGAAGACCTTGTCGGAGCCAATAGCGACAGACGAAGAATCGGACAGCGGTCATGTCCAGTTTGACCTGAGCGATGAGCAGCCCTCCACCTCAGGAGATGATTCGCACAGGTGATATTTTATGATATTAATTGAAGCACCCCAGCCATGTAACATCTAAGCAAGATGTGCTGTTTATCCACAGTAGTCCACAGAATTGAACCTACCCGGACGGAATTTAGATATTCTTATCACCCATTAACTATTCACACTTTATAGATTGAGTTAATTTATCAGAAACGTTGTAAATTGTTTAAAAATAAATATACTTATATTAATTGATTGACATTGTAACACATAATTTTACAGGAACAAATCGGACAAGGACGAAGACAAACGCGAGCCCAAAGACAACATGAAGCGAGACAGAGATACCGAAGACAAGAATGATGATGGGGATGATGATGATGATTCCGGAGATCCGAAGCGACCGAGGCGGGATCCAGGGATACATGTACACATAGATAGGATTAAGGCGGCGTGTCGCGCCCTCAGACCGCTAGTAGAGGAATCGCTATATGCATCCAGGAATATACCCGGCCCGTCCAATAGGCACGAAGAAAGACATACGCCGTGCTGCAAATGCCCGGAACATACAGTCGAGAAAACGGACAAAGCCACGGAAACTGATAATATGGACGCGTTTGGAAAGTGCGGGTGCGGAAAGAAGGGAAGTGAAGACGGAGGTGCCGAAAAATCTGACCCTGCAAAAGCTGATGAGACTGCCAAAGAAAGCAACAAAATGGATGTTAACCAGGCTGAAGAGAATAAGACTTCAGAAGAAGATAGCGATAAACTTTTAAAAGAAGATAATAGAACACCAGAAGGTGGCGAGAAAGCTTCGGAAAATAAAGATGATAAAAATAAAGCAAACGACGACGCTGACAACAGAAATGAGAACGAACAGCAGCCGTCGAACTCGGCGTACGTCCACTTCCGTAGGAATCAGAGACCTTTGGTGATGAACTGTCCCAACATGGCCCAAGGGGTGATCAATCAGGTGATGGGTAATCTGCAGCGAGTGTTCGAGAGAGCGCACCGCGACGTATGCCCTGAACGTCCACAGCCAAGCGACAACGTGACAAATAAAGATGAAAATGAAACAAAAGACAATAATAAAAACGATGAAGGTACTGGTGCAAATGCGAAGGAGAAACCGGATGAACAGCAACCGGGGCCGTCGGCGAATCCAGAACCGAGTAGGAACCAAGAAGAGCCCCGACCCTCGCGCCGTTTAGAACCAAACGCGCCTTTCGCCGCGCGCTACCCGAACTTGAATCTCCTGGTGCAGAACGCGAACCGCGAGATCCCCGAGCCTTACTTCGAGCCCCACCGCCACGAAGTCCAGTACGTGGTGGAGCCTCGTCACCACGTGTTGTACGTCAGTGTGGAATCCCAGTCAAATACCTTTCGCCTGCCGCGCGACTTCGAACACGAAGTTAGACACGACACGAGGCCCATTTCGCACGTCGACCCCAGTTCCCTGGTCACCGATTACTCCATCCGTCGCTTCGGCAGAGCTGATGGGGAGGACGTCAACTTTATACACTTTGGCCCCCACGGACCTGTTCTGATGGGAGCGGCGGGAAACAATAGCCGACCGGATAGGTGAGATACGATCTCGATTCTTTCAGTTTTCCTCCATTAAGTTATTCTGCAATTCGATGTAACGCTTTTAACAGTTTAAAACGCGAAAGATATTAGTTAACTTATTTACAATTTAGTTTGACGATAACGTTGTCGGGTGCTATGCAGCAGCCGTGGTCACGGGGAGGTTGTTATTCATTTCATTAATATATTTTTATTAGAAACATGTTAGACCTTGTGGAGATGTAACCCACGTCCCGTTATTGCTACCATTAGACCATCGAGCACTACTAAGTCCAAACATTTTTGCTTATAGGTCGAACCTTCGGGTCTTATCAGTCATCGGATATAGAAACATCACGGATCGCAGTCTGTCACATTTGATCAGCGCTGCTCCACACTTGCGCAGTCTGGATCTCAGGGGAACGAGCGTCACTGAGAGAGGCGTTGAGAACTTTCGCAGCCTGAGGCCGGACTGCGAAGTTGTATACGGCCCGCTAGAAGAACAGGATAAGCAGTAGTGACGTCATCGATCGCTAACGTAATTCTAAGCGTGGCGTCAGAAAAACAATGTCAAAATTTGTAGAATATACATTTGGATTCATGAACGCTGACGTCGCTGCCAAGCGCTCAAAATTGTGAAAGGGTGTTTGTGACGTCATAAAATTGGAAGAATGACGTCACATTTTTGTGTTGCCATAGCGCCATTTAAGTTAATGCAAAACAGGTAACGTATTCCGGCACGTGACCAAAGATTATCCACGTGCGTCATAATCTATGTCGTCATAAAAGTCGTCGTGACGTCAACCAAACGAAATAATCTAAAACCATTGACGGTTTCAACATTTCCGTAGCTGCATATTACAATCGTCGTCGTAAACACCTTTTTTATTTAAAATAAAAATGTCTATTGACGCGTGACCCTGTTTTCGAAGTGAAATTGTTTCTCTTGGTATCACGCAATACAGAAACGGTTTAAAACCCGTATTATTCAACTTAACCCACGACCCGATGTTTCAATGCTTCGCAATCGTGGTCACGGGAGAACGTGTAATATACGTTTGCCAAAAGTGTAATGTTCAACTATTGTATCTCGTTTCGTTGGCCTTGAGTAAATAAAAATGTGCAAAAGAAATAATTTCTTTCTAGTATGGGTTTTAAATACATACATACACGCATACAAACATATACAGGGTGCTGTCAAACTTATTGCATAAATATTTTAAGAATATGGCTTAGTTGGCTAAGCATCTTTGCAAAATTTCATTAAAATCGACTCATTAGTAGGCGCAACTCTTTCTTGCAACGATAAACAACAAGTTATAGCCAATAAATTCACTAAAATAAATTGATAATCATAAATTAATGGTTGTTGTCATATTCAAAAAAATAAGTTTTTTAAATTTGATCGTAATTGCTATTTCATTAATGAAATAATTGTATTATAATGTAATGCAATGTGAAAATTAGTGAGATAAGTCCGACGACAGCCTGTATATTTATAACTTATTTATATTGTGCTGAGGTTAAGTTACCAGATTAGAAAAGTCCCTTACGAATAGTAGTTTACCAATTGTCTAATGATGCGGTTACCAAACTTATCAAATTTACCAAAAGTGGGTAGCTAAAAATTTTAACTACCCACCTTTGTATATATATTTAAAAAAAAATAATAAGTAAATATTATTTACTTCAATTGTATGCTTTCTGCCCTTAGTGTAGAATATATGCATTTTAAAGTTTTAGTTAAATATATATCAAAGGTGTTAAACCTAGTAGAAAATATAGCACAAGGAATTAAGTATGTTTCTGGGTTCATTATTTTTTAACAGTACAACTGTATTTCCAATATTGTTATATTAATTAGGATATAAGGTAAGGAAATTCTGTCAGAATATTCAAACGTAAAAAAAAAACTAAAAACCGCCATTACTGTCGCTATCTTTGTTCGCGTCGTCTTGACGTTAGTAGAAGCGAATTTAAATTTAGAACATTATTTTGACGTTTCAAAATCTGTCAAACGTTTTCGTGGTCTCAGTGTTAAAACCCTTAGGATAAGTACGTGTTGGATTATAAGGTGAAATTTTATTTAAAATTTAGTCATCCATTGCACTTGTCGCTCTGTCTCTTTCATGCTTTAGACCAGCAACCTTTACGCGACAAGGACAGAAGATTTTTAGTAATCTCTTACAAAACTCTATCTATTTCTCCATACATTGAATTGTATGATTTTGAGTCGCAAGTATTAAAAGTATTTTAAAATTAGTCTTGTAAGGACATTTTTATAGTTTTGAAAATAATAATATTGTGTTCGTAATTACTAAACAACAAAGATGTCTTGTAAAACGATTGTATTTTTATATGCACATAGCCAGCGCCTCTGGTGGATGTTTGTCATTTTTCTAAACCGCCTTTGTAAACGTGATTTTCCTGTCAGAGACTATCTCTCTACTATCTTTGGAAATCATAGATTTTTGCAGGAAAACTGCGTTTTTTAACGATTTTGGTTGTAAGCAAAAGTTACTATTATTTTATATTCCTAGCCCAAAGGAGGAATAGTTTTGTATAAAAATAAGTAATTTATGATTCAGTTCATATAAATTGAATGTATATCTATCGTTTATAAGAATCGTATAGTCGGGTGCAAAAAGTGTCAAACGCTTTTGAAAAGAATATTCGTTTTAACTGATGAATTATTTGAAGCAAATAGTCAATGCATATATTCGACATTAATTAGAAAAAATAAAAAGGAATTAATTTTATGTCCATTTCATACCGCTTAATTTAAGTTGTAATGAGTTCTTCCAATCAGTTCAGTGAGTAATATCATAAGACGGATACGCATACTCAAAAATAAATCGTGTGTTTGTTTACTAAAAATGTCAAGTAAGAAAAAATACACAATAAAAGTGCTTAACATTTTTCGCACCCGACTATGTATAATTTATATCAATTGGGTACCTCTCGAAAACCGCCTCTAAATTATATTTTCATTTATAAACTCCTGTACAAAAATGGTGTTATGTTGTAAGGCCAAGCCTTTCGAGAAATCTCTTATTTTTTGGCGGGAACCTTTAGAAAATGGCGTCCGACATTTTGCAATAGATCATATTCGGTGGGTGTTTATAGTGAGACATGTCTCTGTTATGTCATATTTTTTTCCTATTTGGTAGCTTTAATTTTGATCTTTGGGTAATAAAGTTTCTATATGTAGCTCTGGGTTATATTTTATTTATTATAATATGTTATCAAAATGCTCTCAACTGTTTAAAACGCGACTGCCCGACGTTTACAGACAATATACGTAGATATATATTACTTTTTCTACCTAATCAATTAATTTTACCTAATTTGGAACCTATCAAAATTTTAATTTTCAAAAAATAAAGTGTTTTTTGCATTCTCGTTTGTCTAACAGTAGCAATGTAAGTGTGTATGTGATAATGGTAATAAATATGCACATAAAATACTGCCTGTGAAAACCTTTTAAACAAAACACTAACGGTTTAAAACGCGATTTACAGCAGTAAAATTTATTTGAAAATTAACCGTAACACGGCTGCTGCAAAGCATCCGAAGAATCGGGCCGTAGTTAAAATAATTTTCAAAATAAGTTTAACTGATGTAAATCTCGTTTTAAACCGTTAAAGTGTTTTTTATTTAAACAAAAACATAGCCCATTAATTTAATAGTCGTTTTGGGACTTCGATAGTGATTTTGTAAAAGGCTACATTTTAAAATTAATTGCCAATTATGAATAACTCGTGATATCAATGGAAAACCAACTATTTTAGTTTGGTTAAGAAAATGCAGGTCACAAGAACTGTAGTTTTATTATTACAATATATATTAGTCCACAGTGGGTATCCCCCGGTGAGAATAATATTTATTATATGTTATTTTCAAATAAGGTTATGTGTTTAAATTAAACATTTTTAACAGTATGAAACCTGAAGTATATAAGCTTATTTTTCTATTCTTATTTATGGACTCAAAGTCCAACCCGATGGTCCCATCGCGGCAAGTAAAACGCAAACTTCGAGGTAACAGTTAAATATAACGTACATTATATGTGTTCATATAGATCGCGTTTTAATCCGTCTAATTTTATTTAAATGTGAATTACTCGCAAACTTCAAAAAAGAAACTAAGCTACACATCTTTTCGATTGGACCAACAATCTCATTTTTGGATTTTGAATATTAAGGTAATATGTTTTTTAGACTGGCGATGAAATCGTTCCGGGAAGCGTCTTGTTACCGGCCACGAGGCGTGGCAGATATCTCGCCAACATCGTGAGACGACAGGCTGTGGCAAGTATTTATTAATTAGATGCAAAAAAAAATCTACCTGAACTATTTGTCACTTATAATCATTTTTATTATAGTATGAGATTCACATGACGGTAAAATATCTCAGGCATATAATATCGCTGTCGATTTATTTCCTATTGGCTTTGACCATTTCTCTCTTCGTTAAATAGATATGTTCTATTTCATCTCTTTGTAAGCCATCATTATTCATTCAGTCCAATTGAGGCTGCTAAAGGCAAAGTGGCCTAATAAGAAAAAACATGATTGAATAAGGCGGATAATTGTTTATGTACCATTATTTGTGTAAGGATTATGTTAACAATTTTGCGGTCACTGTGCTCTTGTAGATTAACATTTTTGGACTATGAAATTATAAATAACTGACGTCATAATATTGCAGTTAGGCTACTCTTTCTCTGGCGGCCCCAATTCAATTAAGTTGCCACAGATTTTGAAGTCTGTGTAACTAATGTCTTGTAAGTTAGAATTAAATACATAAATTAATAAAACGTTAATATATAAACAGTTATGTCTTATTGTTCTGTGTAAGTTTAAATACATAAAGAAATTGTGTTTTAGGATGGAACCGGAATCAAATTCAACAAAGACGCTGACCGGGTAAGTATACAATTATTTCGATCGGCACTTGTTTTCTCGATTGAGAATTTAAAATATATCTACATGTACAGTTCCAGTTGTCTTTTGGTGTTCACCCCATGCCCCAATCCACTTACTGATCAATTAGTTAATCAGATATCTGTGTTTAAATAACGCTACTCGTGCTTAATACAACGCTAGACGTGCCTGGCCATTTAGTTTCGGAAACCTCGAGAACAGCTGAGTCGATTTTCATATATTTAACTTGTTGGTTTCGTTCAGCCATCTTATCCTATCTTCTAGATGAACGCAGAAGCTAAGAAGAAGGTGGACGTCCTTTCAGAGGAGCTGTTACCCTACATCATAGCGGAACAGGAGCGACGCACCACTTTGTATAAGCGTATTATGACAGCCATACAAAATGGCGAGAAAGGAGTAACCATAGCGGAGATTAGGAACAAACCCCCGCTCATCATTCGAAAGGGTATTACAATTAACATAATGAATTAGTAATTAACCAGACTAGGTCATGGTTTGAAGAAATTATTTTTTAACGGTTTAAAACGCGAAAACCTATTTACAAATGGTTTTAACTACGGCCCGACGTGTCGGGACACGGGGAGACTAAAGAGGAACGTCGGGTCGTAGTTAAAATAATTTGCAAAAGAAAATAAGAGAAATAACTGAATTCAAACGGTAGGTACACTAAAAAGAAAAAAATGTTAATGTGTGTGTTTGATATCCCGACGGTGATCAAACCACGATCCGTTGGTTAATACACTGCAACCGTTACACCAGCCCGTCGAGGTAACTGGAGTCCACTATTTCTATTTTCCTTGGGTAAAGGTATGCTCTACCGCTGTCCATCAAACCGGGCCCCAAAGGAGCCAGATGGGTCTGGAATTCTGATGTGCGAAGAAGACATAGAGCCAAGCCAAGTGATGTACGACTCGTGTCTCAGCGCAGAGGATAAGGAGCTCTATGTCGCTGAGAATAAATACTTCTTCTGCAATCGTATGTATTTAAATACTTATATTTTACGTTTAGCTTTAATAAACGACTTTTTTATATTTAAATAAAACGCTTTAACGTTAAAAACGCGATATATTGGACTTATTTGAAAATGATTTTTAAATTCGGCCCGACGTTTCGGATGCTTCGCAGCAACCGTGGTCACGGGGAGTCTCCCTAAGTTTAACTAATATATCGCGTTTTAAACCGTTAAAGTGTTTTATTTAAATGTGTACTACACGCGTAAACTATAGACAGTATTAAGGTTTTTTATAATAGAGGACAGACAATGAGGTTCTCTTGAAGGTAGATGAAATAGACCAGCCATATAACGTCCACACTGGATGCACTCTCGACCTATTTCGGCTTTGGATATTTGGAAAAAATATAACTAATAGAAATTTGAGTTTATGAGACGAACTAAACCGAATTGTGGTTATTTTTTCGATAGAATGCAATCTAACAAAAAATAACATGTATGCAACGGTGAGCGGCGACATGACGTTTATTTACGAGTGTACTGTTATAAAACTGAAGAGTTTGTTTGTTCGAACGCTTTTTTTTTTTTTTTTGAATTGACTATTACGTATTGTGTTCCTATGGAGCCACGAATACTAACCGGGCGTTTTGGGGAGCGCGAGAGCGCGCCCCGTTTTTGCGTCTAGACCAAGGGTGCCCCGAGGGGGGGCAACGGCCTCGGCTTGGACCGCCGCAATGCGGGTGGGAACTTGAGGAGCTGGACGGAAGCTCACCCGGGTGAGCGGTACGCGTAGCGAATGACCACGCCTACGCCGGCGTAGGCGGTTTTGCGGGCGATCGGCACCGGTGCCGGTCGATCGCGTAGCGACGAGGGTTTCGACGGCTGTGGTTAAGTTGTCAGCGAGATCGGAGAGAACGTTACGCGGCCTTCTCCAGCGTGTGTTGACGGGAACGGTGTAGTTGGCGGCCCGGGCCACCAGTGGGTTCGGATGCGTCGCGGCTTTTTTGAAGAAACGCTCGGACGTTTCCTTGAAGTACCGACTGAGGGTCGGTAATCCGAGATCGGCGTGTGTTCGAACGCGCTAATATCAGGAACTAGTGGTTCAAATTTAAAATTTCAATTTTATGTTGGTTAGACCGTTTACAGAGGAATGCTTTAGGTTATATATATTGATAAATAGCAGCGAAGGAACAGTGGGAAATAAGAGGAAAACAGGGAAACTTATTCATCTATAAGGGCGTACGTTGCGTGCGCTGCGCAAACGGTTCGAGGAACCAAGAAATATATATGGATAGGTCATCTTCAAATGATTTAAAAAAGGTCCACGGCAGTAGTTAAAGTTTAATTCGCAAGAACGATAAGACGCGAACGGCGTCGTATGTCAGTTAGAATTTATATATGCGAGGGTTGTTTGCACAAATAAATTGTAATGCCTAATATAACTATTCTATGTAGAGTGAAGTCTACAGCTAGTTGAATGTAAGAGCGTCACTTAACCATGATTTTATGAAAATCAACTGAACCGTTCGGGCATACGATGAACTAACAATTCTTTTACATTTATAAACTTTCACATTTCAATCCCCGATTTTCATAAAACGTTTTGTTCAGGGCACAAAATCGAAGGTCCCGACCTACCACGAAACGGCTCTACAGTCATCGGTTGTGCTCCAATAGAGAGAACTTCACTCAACTACACCAGCCTCAAATGCGCTCTCGAAGACACGGACGACGTGGTGGTGCATTACAGATATTATCCTGACAGGGTGGGTGTTAGAGTATCTCCCACAGGTGGGACTAATCTTGTGTCTGAATGCTACTAAACTAGACCTTTACATTCTGAAATCATGCTTCTAAAGGTTTATCCAGACTCGTGAAAGTTTCGCAGAGACTTCTCGCGAGAACTTTATTAATGGACACAATTTTTTCTGACTTGTGATCCTTCTATCTGGTACGGATGACATTACAATATTCAAACCTACTGCAGGTTTGCTTCTACGTGGACTTGCACTTTAGATATTCTAAACCACGTTCTTACGTTGTAATTCAAACTTAAGTTAAAAAAAAGCCAGGCGGGGTAGATCGCGAAAATTCATCAAAACAGAACACGTTTTAACTACTACTCAAGCAAAACTGGGACACGCGATATTCTTACCTAAAAGATACAGTACAACTTCGATATAACGAATCGGAGGGGAACAAGAAAATATTCGTTATATCAAGTAATTCGTTGAACTGATGTTGAGGTTGGGTTAGATTGCTATAAATTCTAGAGAGCTAAAAGAATAGTTTTATTCACTTCAATGTTTCGCTTTTCTGCAATCAATAAGGAACACCTTTACGTTTCTGAGCCATTTTAACTTACATCTTTAGCAATAGTGACGAGCAGAGGTGTTTACATTACTTTCCATCAAAACAACAATGGTAACTCGATCGCATTCAAACATGTCGTGATATGAATCACATTATAAGATTATACGTGTAAAGGTTTTGGGTTGGCAAAATTCGTTAATTAGAGGTATGAATACTTTTTCTTGATAGTTGAAAATTCGTTATTTAAAAGTTGTACGCAAAGAATGTTCGCAATGGAAAGGTATATTTTATATTGACTCTTATGGACAATTCAAGGGGATTACAAGATTTTGTTATATTGAAGATTCGTTATATTAAGGTTCCATTGTAATAAGATAGTAAATAAAGATAATTATTAATCATTTCATTAATAATTCCTTATTACACTTTTTTTGTTGTACGAGTGTTGGAGGTATTAATTAGTATCTTCTAATTCAAATTATGCTATATTGGGGAGTGTACGAGCTGTCGTTCAAATAATTTCTGAGAAATCCTTTGTAGCGGCCCTAAATACTTCATTTCGGGTGGTTTCGGGATTTCGGGTGTCTCGAAGTTCTCGGGTGATCTCGGGTATTCTCGCCGTAAGTCTGTATAAGCATTAAAGCGACATTCCTTTCCCAGACCTACAAGTTCGTGACAGAGCTAGACCCGGACAGGGAAGTTTGTGACCATTGGAATCCTTGTCAGATTGGTTACATCTATAGTCTGCCGACACCTGATCAGGCCCTACTAGCGAACGAACTGTGGAGTAAGTCAAAATGGCTCCTACATGTCACTTTAGGAAGAAAAGAAAGATGAGATTTTGGATGGAATCGTAATAATGAGATGACCGCGACGGGCAGTGAAAACTTTGAAAATTCTGTCATTTTTGAATTAAGAATACACAGTATCTGATATCAATTAAGAATTAGCTTAAAGAAGGTACATACTACAGACATTTGACAATCTATTTTCGTCGTGCCACCAAAACAGATTTATGATTTGCTACAACAGTAAATATATTTTATTTCTTCCTTTATTTTCAGATAATTATAGTAAGTACTAAATTAAATTTCATTTTATTCTATATCCCACTACAGAGCAGAATGAAACGCGTTGCATAGTATTGCGTTAAGCACAAGAAATCCTGGGTTCAAATCCCGTGGACATAATAAATTATTTCGGTCGGGCAGAGCATAAAACAACATAAAATGGCCCAGAGGGGGAAAACTAATCAAATTCACATAATATAATATTAAAGCAGTGCAAGACTACACTGATATTATTATAAATGATAACATATAACTTCAATATGCTTTAAAACTCCTGAAAGTACCTAATAATCCTTTATGAACAATATTTACAACTCGAATAGAAGCTACTAATCTATAATGCTAAACTTTTCAGTTGAAAGTAAGTTTCGCTTGTTACAACACAGGTGGCGCTTTTTTAAGTTTTAACCTATCCGAAACAGCTTCTTTAGAAACAATGTGCTAATTAAGAATGTAGTCAAGTCAAAATCCCGCTAACAGAATCTCGCCAGCTTTAGAAATTTATGAATGCATTTTATAAATAATAATTTCTTATTCGTCGTTGATGAATTAAAAAAATTACGGCGTAAATTTGGAAAAAGAAATGAGAAACGAGAAAAAGGAATCGGACAGTCGTTTTTATATCTTAATATTAATAATTGAACCATTTTATACATTTCAGGAAACGACGGTAAGTAAAGGTTCTTTAAAAGTCAAACATTTTATATTTTGAATGAAACCAACTAACGACCCAATCGCGAGTTCGATTCTCACCGGGTCAATCGTGTTTTTTAATGATTTATAATTTATTTAAACATATTACGAAGTGTTAGATAAATTATGTGTCTTGAGCATCTGAATATAAAATGGATGGTAGGAAGGTTTCACGGGTGTAATGGTAGCAATGTACCCACGGCTGATAATCAACGAGTCCAACATTTTTCTAATCAATTTATATTTTTTCTGAAACATGTTGGAGTTCGTCTGGAAATCTGGAAATCATTATAAAAAAAGAATATCGAAATCTCTCCTGGGTCACGACCCACTGTTCATGGATGTCTAACTTGTAACATCAACGTTTCTGATTAAATCTACGCCTTTCCGTAAGGCCACAAACACAATATATAAAAACAGTATGTTATTTTTTCATATACTATATATTTCAGAATTTGAAAGTAAGTTGTAATTGATCTTCATATGTTTTTTTGTATTGCGGTATTCTTCACGTCTGTAGTAATTATAAATTTTTTTTAGAGGATGGTAAGTACTTTGATATGTGGTTAAAAGTACATAATACTATACGTATATTCTTTTTAAACTCTCACTTCCGATGTTACTGACATACGCTATGTTTATTTTGTGATTTTCAGAAATAGTCCCACGTACGTTCCCCTTCAATTACTTCTTTATTTAATATGTTAGAAAGCAACTGATTTATTATTATTTTTGTCTATTAGCAATACCAGGTAAGATAAATATCTGAAATACCTTACACACTGTCTCACAGTCTGCCCGCTGCCACGATAAAGGTTGTAGCCAAGTTAAATGCATGTAAAAAAGAAATCGACATACATCTGAAACGCGAAATTAATTATTTTAAAAAGGGCCATAGGTGACGATTTGTGTTCGATCGCATTCGTGCTTCAGGCGAACAAAAAAATTTAAACTTATATTTTTTCGGTTAAAACCTTTAAAAGTTTTTACACAACACAACGTGTATAATATAATATGTGTTTAACAGGACCAATTAGTTATTCGACTTTATGTTATACAATATAATATTTCGTTTTAAACCGTTACGTTCATAGACAACAATTATTGTTGTTTATCATCCTTATTTTCGAGCTCTGAAGGGTAATTAGTTATGCGACTCTCATTCCTTCTAGATTAAAGTCTTTCTGTGTCTCTTCTAGAGGATAGCTTAGAGGAATTCGTGTCGCCGTTGTCCACGGATTACGCGACGAGTCCGCGTCGCATACCTGTACCAGAAGGATACGAGCTAAAGAGTGTCAAACGAAAACGACCACACAGCAACCAACTGGTTAGTAGTATAAATTGTGTAAGGCTTTCACGGCCATCGTTCAGCCGATGTGAGCGAGTGAGAGAACCTCTTCTCGCTCACCTCGGCCGAACACCCCCGAAAGAGAATGTGTGAGTATTATCAATTTTAAAACACCACATGCTTTTTCTGTTCCTCCTTTTTATCATTAAAAAACTTGGCTGTTGGCCTTCCTCTGGAAACCTGGATATTAAATGGGTAAAAAAACCCAAAACCCCCCCCGGCCACGGAACCAACCCCCACAAATGGCCGTCTTCGTCGCCAATCCAAATGTGTCGAGCTTGTTTGGATCTTGTTATACGGCGGGTATGCTTTTCTTTTCTCCTTTATCCTGAAAAAGCATTGGTAAATGGAGGGTGGTTGGTAAACTCCCTGGACGGGATGATGTTAACATATTTTGAAATCCTAAGCAATCCTAAACTAGACATGATTAAGGCGAAATTTATGTAATAAATAATGTAAAATAATGTCTAGGTCTCGATAAAGCTATAGAAATTTCGTTAAAACTACTTATTTGAAAATTTTGGATCCTTTTTGTTTATACCGATAGATCTATTTATACGCCTACGCGCTTTCCTTCCTTGACTTATCCCCAACGGTGTTTTCGTGGGTTCGAGGACAGCCCAAGGCATTTTTTTTTTCGAACTAAATAAATTTAAAATGTCTAAGTTTAACTAATATATATCGCATTTTAAACCGTTAAAGTTTTTTATTTAAATAAATCTTGACATCTTTAGCATATTTTAATTTTTTTTCTTTTACAGGAAGACCTGAACGACCTGTCTTCGCCAACTTACACAGTACAGCCATCACCAGACAAGAAACACGTGACTATCACTCTCTCTTTTTCTCCTTTCCACAAGAGTAAGGACTACGGGGAATATTTTGCACAATTCGGCCCGACCGGACGAAGAACGAACAAGGACAGATATATTAAATTGGTTGTGTTACGTGAGTATAACGTTTCTACATGTTACTTTTTCACCCCGAAACGACTAGACTGATTTTAATAAAACTTTGTATATATTTAACTCTTATGACACTAATAAAGCGAACGTTATGATATAATTTTTAAAATGGCTTTTTATGAAAATGCTTTTCGTCAAAATTGATGCTGCAGAACGACGAAATAAGCCTAATTCGCCCATCGCATTGCGACGCTCATCTTTAGATCTATTGTTAAAAAAAGTAAACCGTTTCAAACCGTTAAAACTATCTTTTTTTGCTTACTAATACATTCTGTTCCAGTGGGCAGTATGACAACCATATCATATCGGTCAATCGAGTTACTGCAAGGGCAGAGAGCTAACACCACCGCCATATCTTTCAAATGCAATAGATGTCGTCTTTTGAATCTGATCGTTAGAGCTGCGGACTGCAACATATATAATCTAGACAGTTCCAGATACAGGCTAAGGGAATACAGAGATAAGTAAGATGCTAACCCATACTAATATATAAAGCTGAAGAGTTTTATCAGGGCATTTATCTAGGAAGGTTAAAGGTGGAAAAAAACGGGAATGTGGAAAAAATTTATTCTCTTTGATAGTTACCGTTGCGTGCGTTGCGAAAACGGTTCAAGACACTCAACTAATATGTACGAAAAAAATAATTCCTCTATAAATGATCTAAGACTAAGTCCGCGACAGTATATCATGTTTTTTAGATTTACCTTGCAAACGACAGGGCGCGGACGATGTCGCGGGTAATAGCTATAATTTATAAAGGTTTGCAAAAACAAAGTTTGATGCCCAAAATAACTCTTATATGCTGATGAAGTCGCTGGCACAGCTAGTATCAAATACGATGTAACAGGTGGCGCTTTTTTGGCGCGAGATTTTATGTTTTAAACTGTTTAAAAATTTAAATGAATTGCTTATTCGCGTAAAATATAATTTGATGCTATTTTTGTTCTATATTATAAAGATGTAATTTTTTTGTTATGTTCCAGGGAAGGGAAACCGTAAGTCATCAAAAACTGTGCTAAATCTATAACAAGAGATAAAAATAACGACTAATGAATGTGATTTTTTAATAAGTTTAAAAATTCACTCAAAACTTCAAAAATGCGATAAGATACGCTTAAAAAAGAGATAGGATGTATCGTACTATTTCTAACACTGAGAAAATAATTTATTGAATATTATATTTTAGGAAACAGATGTTAGAAATCGAAGTGGAAGGATTGAAGGCACAGGACTTCGGTGATTATTTCGCTGTTATACAAAATGGCGAAGGCTTAGAAGAGAGAGTTAAAGTATTAAGCGTTCTTAGTAAGTATACTTATACTTAAAGAGGTATTTTTGTATCTTTATGAGACAACTTAATTTGTATCTATACTAATTTCAAAAGCTGAAGAGTCTGTTTATTTGAATGCGCTAATCTCAGAGACTGCTTGTTCGAAATGCAAGATTTTAAGTGTTCATTAGAGCATTTATCGAGGAAGACTATAGGCCATACTTTGCGCTAAGACTGTTAGAATGAAATGGGGAAAATTATTCAACTTTGAAGGTTTCCGTTAAGTACGCTACGAAAATGGTTCACAATTTGGGTATTGTCCGAAATGAGATGGTTCCCGTTTAAATTATCTAAGAGACTGAGTCATACACAGCTAGTTGCTAATCATCCATGGGTCGTAGGTTCGATTTTAATCGGATCCAGCTCAAAAACTTTTCCGTAACCTTTAATAAACAATTCCATTCTAAAAGGTTTTGATTTGATCAATGTTTAATTATAATTTTCAGCGCCCGGTAAGATATTTATGGGTGTGTACACCCATTTGTACCTATTTATAAGCCTAAAATTTGAAAAGTAAAAATTGTATTGTTAGTTTATGTTTTGTATTAATTGTTCGTTTTTTTATTTAACAGAAAAGGGTAAGAAAATCCTTCAAGTGCTTGTGGAGTAAGAAAGTTTTGTGTTAATTAAATTGTATTAACGAAGACTATTTACTTTTTTAGATACGGGTAATTTCTTACATATTCTTTAACTATTAATAAATTTGCTTTAAATAACTTTCCTACTAATGTGCTATAATCATATTAATATAGCATCGCTTTATTTTTCCAGATAATGGTAAATATGTTCTATCAACTGTTTAAACTAGTATAATTAAACAAATTTAGTTTGAAAAAATTTGCTGGCTCGGGTGGGACCCAATCCCACGACCATAGCGGTTCGTAGCTTTACCAAATAAACTACCGCGTTCTACTCTTCGGCATCGAATTATTAAATTAATTTTACAGACATAAAGTATCGATCGAATTGAAACAGATTTCGTGGGTTCAAATCCCGCCTTTACTAATTATTTTCACACCATCAATTAAAAAAAAGCCAACAGTCATTTGAAATAAATAATTCTTAGTAAAAACTAAAATCTCATGCTAAAATATAAAAAATCATAAATTATTTTTTACGCAAATGAACAGATTGTAATTTCTTTAGGTAGGATATATACTTACATAAGGATGAGATGTAAACAAAGTCAACCAAATTAGAAGGTAGAAAGATAATAATAATGATATAAAAATTTAAAAAAAGGTCGTATAGGAGTGATTTTGAATTTGAGGACCTCTTGGTCCAAATAAAATCGATATTTTTTATCTTTCTATCATCTGTGACAACAACTTCACTCTATAAAAGGTCATCACTAGTTCTCTATGGTTTGAAATCGGCCATATTTGTTGTGATCTTTTGCCAAGTTAGAAAAAATACATTAGTAAACATTTCTAGCGATAACGACGCAACGCCTCACCGCGTCGTTCGACGTCGGCGGCCATTTTGACAGAACCATGAACTTCACTTGCGAAGAGTGTACTGTGACAGACATTCTGTGTAATGGCGAAAGTGTCTTGTCTGCTGGCAGGGTGTCTGTCATACACGTCACTAAAATGATTAGCTTCAACTTTCCGAGGTGAGGTTCTTAGCTATAACATCCTAATCAATGAAATAAGTGTGAAGCAGTAATTATTAGGTAAAAATGTATGATCTTATATGAAAGAGGAGGATGGGCGATGAAATATCCCAGCGCCAAATAAGATTAAAAAACATGCGCCAGCAACCCATTTTGTTCTCGGTGATAGATCCACAGACTGAATCTGAAAAGTGATAACATTCGACGACTAGATAGATAGTACTATGCACATTTAAATACACTTTAACGGTTTCAAACCCTATATATTATAAACACTGATATAAAAAATATTTTAACTATGGCCCGACGTTTTTTATTTTAACGTGTACTAATCGCGTAAAGTACTGACAGTATCTATGGAGAGTGAAGTAACGTTTGACGCGAGCTCTTTTAATTGGCGTTTTAAACTGCTGACAGCGTTTTATTTATATCTCGTTTTTTTTAGATTCGAAGACAACCACGCTTGCGTATACATGGGTTTCTTCAAAGAGAAGACAAAGTTCATCAAAAAAGTCTTAGCCGTTATCGACAGTAAGTAAGACAAATAAACTTTTTCCGTCGTATTACGTAATAAACCTATTTACAAACGGTTTAAACGCGAAATATATTAGTTAACATACCTTGGGGACCGGTCTACTGCAATCTGAAAGACTAGTCAGCCCTACAAATAAGTTACCTAAGTTTTTTCGCCTTTGTAGTCGTTAAGAGAATTAAATTAAATTTGTGTCATTTAATGTAAATCAATTTTATAAAATAAAAAAATGAATTGAAAATAAAGTACGGTTGTTTTAAATTCAATTGAAGTGTTTGTTTTGGTTCTGGAAATGAAAATATTTCAAATTTTAACAACTGTATTAGTTTAAAAATCGAAAATAATTTGAAATAATTTTTCTACTCGGGCAGGACTTGAACCGGCATCGTCAGCTTCCGTCTTCTATACCAATTCAGCTACCGAGTGAATTATATAGTGCCTTATGTGCAATGACATGTAAAAAATATTAAATTTTTTAAACTATATTAGTGTTGCTTCCCAAGTAATTAAATTCTCACCTACAAGGGTTAACGTTGGACCACACTCTACAAAGGCGATGCAACTGAATTGAAATTGCCGTGTAATTCAATTTAAAAGTATCATTTTGTATTTTACAGACAATTGTAAGTACCATACAAAATTAATACAATTTATCAAGAAATTTTAAAATCTCACTTCACATTATTTTAAACCTGTAAATCTGTGGTGCGGACACATTTTGTGCTTTCACGACCGAAATATGATCTCATTGTCAAATTTGTTTTATCATTTGCACCTAAATAAAAAAAAAACTAACTAAAATAATTGTATACTATTTTATATATTTTATTTTTTAGCTCCAGGTAATACTTTGAAGGTTTTATTACTTAATTGCTAACGATCGAAACATACGTATTTCCTCGTAATGCTTTATTGACAATATCAGATAGAAGTCGATTTCTGAGTGACACACAAATTTTTCAATTAAATTATCCAAGATTATACATTCCAGCTGTAACAATACCAGAAGTAGTGAATATACAAGCTCCCAAAATAGGTGAACAGTTTCAACAAGAGATTCCGTTCAGCTGCGAAGAGTGTGTCGTCGATAAGGTTATTATTATTTGTCTAATGTAGGATGAGAAGTTTGGCAATTTCAAGAGGTGTAGATATACACTATAATCGTTGAATCTATTCGTGTTGTCGTATGTAGTATTGTCAACTAGCGCACCTGACAATCGTTTTTTTGAATATTGTCTTTAGTTCACGCGAGTAGTACACATTTAAATAAAACACTTTAACGGTTTAAAACGCGATATATAGATATGGAGGGACATGGTCAGGTGTCTCCCCGTGACTACGGCTGCTGCAAAGCATCCGAAACGTCGGGCCGAAGTTAAAAATCGTTTTCAAATAAGTTTACTAATGTCGCGTTTTAAACCGTTAAAGTGTTTTATTTGAATCGTTTTTTTTTCGCCATATGTAGGATTTCGACGAAAAATTCCGATAAAAACGGTTCTTGCGAGGAATCATTCTTTCCTATATATTTTTTTGGGTATCGTAACCTATTGTCGTAGCGCACTTAACGGAAACCTCAAAGTGCAATAATTTTGCCCCATTTTTTTTCACATTTCTGAATATTTCTCCACTCTTAATGGTGGCAGCGTGTTGTTTTATAGCTTAAAGCCTTACCAATAAATGCTATTGCCCACACAAGAAGAATCAGTTGTTCTTGAGATTACAGCGTTCAAATATACAAACTGGCCATTCATCTACATTTACAGGTTTTCGTAAACGGAATTCCCTTGGAAACTTCGCTTAGGAGAAATTCTGTTGGATCTATAGCTATCTTCACTGTAAGTTTACATTCTTACTTCGCCCCTAAAAAATTACCAGTATTTCAATTTGAAATCTATTTAGTTAAAAAAGAAATAGCACGTAATGATAGCAGTTCAAATGTGCAAATGTTAATAGATTTTTCTTTTTTTTTAAATCGGAGGATGACATACGAGCACGGTATTCACTTGTTGGCAAGTGAAATACCAACAACAAGATGTGTTGTTGACCTATTTTGTCTTTAAATAGTTTCCTTAACGACCTAGTGATTATTAGCATTGCTACCGTTACACCAACGTGCCCATCAAATGTTTAATGCAAAAAAAAAGTTTTAATTTATACAATCCCCTGCGCAAGAGCACGTACGAAAAGTTATTAAGTAACCTGAAGTTTACGCGAGTAATACACATTTAAATAAAATATTTTAACGGTTTAAAATGCTATATTTAGTTAAACTTATCGGAAAGCAGTTACAATAATTTTTAATATATATCGTGTTTTAAACCGTTATTGTTTTATTTCAATAAGTTATAAAGTATTAAAAATACTGTCACTTTTTATTATTATATTATTACAACTTACCCTTAGTATAGTATATAAACGCTGCTTGATAGGTTTCTTGATTTTAGGCTACATCAACGGAAATTACGGTCAGCATAACAGAGTACTCTCCCACGTACGAAGGAGTGTACCAGGCTGTTTTCACTACAGCATCAGAGACAGTTACGAAAACTATTATGGAGATACGGTACGTGTAGACTCGCTTCAGGGCTAGTAGATTTAAACCCTAAAAATTAAAAAAACACCGAACATTAAAACAAAAGTAAGTTTTCTCGTTTCAACATTGCATTAATTCATTTGTTTTAGAGATGAAGATGATGAACCAACTCAAGCTGCGGAAGAGACCACTGAAGGTAAGAAAGAAGACTAATACGTTTTTAAAACAAAGAATCTATACTATATGTGTGGAAGTATGATTCCTCTGTAAATGATCTAAAAAATGTCCGCGAGAGCATGTCTCTCTTTTAAGTTTAACTTGTAAGACGACGGGATGCGCGGTATTGGGGAAAGGTTTTGCGATAACTAATTTTAATGCCCAAATTAACTATTCTACGCGAAGTCCCTGTTAGAACTAGTTATTTCCAAAATGGTGGTTGGAATCTGGACGGACATCCATTAACTGAATTTTTGAGAGATTCAGTACTTTTCGCACGAAGTTGAAATAGATATGGACATACCTATATGTCAAAAATTGTCTGTCCTCCTCTATAATAAAAAAAATGAAAGTCCTGAGTTTTTATCTAAAATATTTTTTTATTAATACTCTTTACCGATTTAAAACACTTATTTGGAAATTATTTCAACTAGGTACGGCCCGACTTTTCGGATGCTTTGCAGCAGCCATGGTCACGTGGAGACCAAGGCTATATCGCGTTTTAAACCCTTAAAGTGTGTTATTTAAATGTGTACTACTCGCGTAAACGACAGACAGTATTAAACATATTTTTCTTCTGTTATAGCTGGGCCACCATTACCAGAAGATGAAGCAACAGACCGTATGTTTTTAAAAAATTTGAAAAGGAACAGTTTTTTTATATTCGTTTATTACATAATAAACAATATAAAAAAAAACTGAAATAGTTCAAACTTTGTAGAGCTTTATTTTTTTATTGATTTTAGACACGACAGGGGCCAGTAGTGCAAGAACAGGTAGTGTCAGTAGCGCAAGTATCGCAAGTACTCCAAGCGATGGTGAGTCAAAGGCGATACCATTATTTTAGAACGCATTGCCTTTATCTTAATCATCTAGATCCAATTCTAGGAAAAGCGAGCTCGTGTGACCCAAGCGGAATTTAAACATATCTCCCACAAATTTAATATCCAATCCTATAGACTCAAGATCCACTGTTGCCATGGAAACAGCAAGAGCGTCATATTTACTTATGTACGCTAACCTTCGGTCATTATCTTTCAGTCACTGTTGCTGCGACTACAGTTGGAACTACAGCTGGAAAAACCGCTAGAACAACAGCTGAAGCCGCTGCTTAAGAATTGTGAAGAGAAATAAAAACGTAACAAAAATGTCTTTTTTTTGTCTTGTAAAAATATCCTATCATATAGTTGCCATGGTTGCGAGTCAGGCCTAATTATTTTTTTTTTTTATTTTATTTATTATAAAAACATTACGGCGAAACTGATAGAAGACACTTAACAATTATCATCAATTATAGGAAAAATTTAAAAATCAGACAATTCTTAGTTATGACATTGATCTGCAAAAGGTCACATTTGGGTCTTAACTTGAGGAGAGCGTTGAGTGAGGTTAAAATTCGTGGTATCGGCGAAAACGCGCGAGCAGAGGTGCGACCTCTCGGGACGTCAAAGAGATCGTGTCTTCTCGGCCTAGTTGCGGTACAAACAGTCGACAGAAGGCTCCCTCAAATAAGGATCATCGATCACCTATAAATGTAACATACATTTCATTTTTTCCATGGCATGGGGCATAAGCATGGGGTTCACTGGATGGTAGGTGATATAGCCTATAGCATCTAAGAAAGATGCTCTGTCGGCCTATTTTGGCTTTGGAAAATCATTCGGAAATCCACAGATTCACACCAAAATTTTTATCTGTATTATTATTAACCTACTCTGTGCAATAAAGAATAAATAAATGAACGTTATCCGAATATCCAATGTGAAAATAGGTCGACGGCGTATCTTGTATAAATGTTATATGGCTGCGGTATTTCAGTCCTCCTCTATCATAAAAAATTGTTGATTACGGACGCTAATAAGTTGGTACTAACTAAGTGTTTGGCCGGCAAAAATGCATTACTTTTGTATTAATGTATATATTGTATTGAAATTGAAGTGTCGTTCTTAGACAGCTTTAGAATTTGGACACTAGAGGCGCTAGGCAGAATCCTCGCCTCGCCTATAGACTATGATATCATTTGTAACACTAAACTGTGAATTGTCGAATTTATCAACCTTCATATATGAAAGGTTAAAAATATATATAAATAAACAAACAAGGAAATATATATATAACGGCCACGTTTACGCTTGGCTAGAATAAGACAAAGCCGAAGCAACTACATAGTGTAAGCTACAGTTATTCGAGGCCGGTTGAAATAAGTTAACGAGTACTTGCTAAATGTCACCGTTACAATGTTTAACCAATTCCAACCTTTGCGCCTCGTAGAATTCTTTATTTTCTATCTATATTAATATACAAAGCTGAAGAGTTTGTTTGTTTGAACGCGATTATCTCGGGAACTACTGGTGGGTATTAGAACCTAAAAAAAAAATGCGCTGAGACTAATAGAAGTGAAGAAAAAGCTGAAAATGTGGAGGAAACGGGAAAAATTGTTCACTTTAGTGGGTATCCGTTGCGTACGTTGCGAAAACGCATATTTACAGCATTTCCCTCTTAGATAAATGACGTTTTTTACTTGGTTAGACGCGACAGGAAAATGCATAACTCCTACCAGGTTCTTCCACCCTAGTACATCAAATCACAATGGAACGACATCCATACAAAGTGCTGCTTCTCCATTTAATGTACTAGGAGAGAAGAATCGGCGAGGAGGTTATTGTAAGCTGATGGAGATGCGACAGGAAAGTGCATAACTCCTACAAGGTTCTTTCGCCCTAGTACTTCAGATCGCAAAAGAAGGAATTCCATACAGAGTACAGCTGCTCCATTTGATGTAATAGGAGAGAAGAATTGGCGAGGAAGTTATTGTAAGCTGATGGAGATGCGACAGGAAAGTGCATAACTCCTACAGGGTTCTTTCGCCCTAGTACGTCAGATCGCAAAAGAAGGAATTCCATACAGAGTACAGCTGCTCCATTTGATGTAATAGGAGAGAAGAATCGGCGAGGAGGTTATTGTAAGCTGATGGAGATGCGACAGGAAAGTGCATAACTCCTACCAGGTTCTTTCGCCCTAGTACTTCAGATCGCAAAAGAAGGAATTCCATACAGAGTACAGCTGCTCCATTTGATGTAATAGGAGAGAAGAATTGGCGAGGAGATTATGTAACTGTGGAACAGGAAAGTCCATAACTCCTACCAGGTTTTCGCCCTAGCAGTTCAGATCGCAAAAAAAGGAATTTTTTCCCCCAGTACGTCTATTTGATGTACTCGGGGAGAAGAATCGGCGAGGAGATTATTGTAAGCCGATGAACCAGATCTTATTACCGTTGTCGGAGAGAAGACTAGTTAGTGTCCCTTGCATTTCCTTGCAAAAGAGAAGCAAGTCCTTTGCAAGTAGAACCTCGATTATGATATAATTTCTTAGTGCACTGCCATTTAAAAAAAAAACAATGAAAATATTTTGTTTCTTGATAAGATAAAAATTTAAATAGAACACTTTGAACTGTTTAAAACGCGAATCATATTAGTAAACTTACTTTTGCAGCAGTCGTCACGTTGGGACTGAAACTGGACACCCTCCATTACAAGGGGTTACTTGTTTTGCTCGTTAATAATAAATTTATGGTGAATTTACTGTATATTGGCGCCACATAAAGGATTTTTTTACATATATTAATACTTCTTATTTCGTGATAAAACGCTACCTTAAGTTGTAATGTATAATAATTGCGTACAAACAAAACACGTATACTTTCACATTTTGTTAACAGTAAAAACTTTTTGTTCAGTCCGCGTTACGATTTGACAAGAGACGGTCGAGCGTCGTTCAATTAAAAAAAAGAAAAAACAAAGTTACCGCCAAAGTTCGTGTGACAGTTCCGTTTTATGCGCTAGTTTGTGGAATTTCAAGTAGTTAAGTAAGTTTTTCTTTTTTGTAACAACATATATGATAATAACTTGAGCCAAAAATTAAGTTTCTTTATTATTTACACTTCCTTAGAATTAATAAAACTTGTTTTCGAAATTGAATGTGAACTTGCTAAGTCAATTTCTGTTTTATCTTCGTCCACTCATTTAGCTAAACTCAGAAACGACCAAACCGATTTCGATGGGATTTTCTTCTGACGTATAATTTCATGAAGACTAAGCACAAAAATAAATATTAAAACAGCAAAGTTTTAAGTACCTACGTTTTACTTTTGTTAAAAATAATTTTACTAGTATATTTCGCGTTTTGAACCGTTAAAGTGTTTCATTTAAATGGTCCATTATTAAAATTAGCCCATTTTTTTATTTTTATCACATGTCTCCGCCTCCTTATCTCATTGGTTGAACGCGTTGCCTTGCGTTATGTTAAATATGAGTTCGATTCCCGGGAAAGCGATCATTTAGATAAGCCAATATTGATGAAATTATAATATTTCCAGCTTTCCCTTTAAGCAGAATGAGTCTCGATATTTAGTTTTAAAATGAAATCGTAACCTTTACAAGATTTTTTTTAATTTTTATATAATCTTGAATCAGACCAAAGAATAATATAAAAATAAATTTTATCGCATTACTACCGCTTTAAACATCTATGGTAGCTGTCATTTGTAGGTTACCTAGCTAATTCGTGTTTGTTTGTTTTTTGTAATATATAAATTATAATATATTATGTTACACAAAATGTAAAAAAAACAACGAAGAATGTCGCGTTGGTAGCGTATAGCAAATAATCACAGGGTCATGAGTCAATTACGCAAATTTTACATGGCTAGAGATTTTTATTTTCCTTCAAGGAACCCCATGCTCTTGAGAGTTCCTCTACAAAAAAATAGGTTCCGTACATGAGGTTGCTAGAGGCAGAGTAGCCTAATAAAACATGCTTTCTAATAAGGAAAATTAAAAATTCACAATTAAGTTAGGAGAAAATTAATGTGTAATATTATTTGTGTTGTTAACAATTTTCGGTCACTGTGCGCTTTTAGATTAACATTGTTAAACGATAAAAATTTAAATACTGTCTATAGTTTACGCGAGTAGTACACATTTAAATAAAACACTTTAACGGTTTAAAACGCGATATATTAGTTAATATATCGCGTTTTAAACCGTTAAAATGTATTTATTACAATTAGGCTACTCTGTCTTTAACGGCTCTCTATTTATGTTAAAAATGTCTAGTAAAATGGATACGGAACCGTAAAAGTCTTTCCCATAAACTTGTCAACTTCTAGACACAGATTTGTCTAATGTAAAAAATTTTAACCACATTTAGCAACTTAACCTAAAAAGGAGGAGCTTTCCCAAGAACATTCGTCAAGTTTAAGTGGCACTTAGCGAACTTAAACGATCTTAATTGTCGTCAATTAACTTGGAATCCATTTCATAAATAAAATGTCACATTTGCAAATGCGTACTGTTGCTTAATGTGTATGTGTGTTTGTCTGTTTGCTCTTCTTTTACGAACTAACCAGGCAATCTTAAACAAACTAACAACATTAAATAACGTACGCTGTGGACGCGAATTCGACTGCTCATGTACTAAGATGATTTAGAGCAATTATTTTGTTTATGAATAATTATTTTACTGTGTTAAAAGTTTAAATAAAACACTTTAACGGTTTAAAACGCGATATATTTTAGTTAAATTTGTTTGAAAATTATTTTTAAACAAGTTTAACTAAAATATATCGCGTTTTAAACCGTTTAAGTGTTCTATTTAAATGTGTACTACTCGCGTAAACTACAGACAGTGTTTGTTAATAGTTTTTAATGTCGCACAGAGGCTACTAGTCTGTGAAGTACCTTTTATAGGTGAAATTTTCGATATTCCTACCCTCCATTTAATATCCAGACGAAGTCAGAGATGTTTTATAAAAATTATAATTTGATGTGAAACATGACCCGTCGGGTATCAAACCCACGACCCGTTGATTGTTTCCGAACACTGCTACCACACCAATGAGCCCCGTATATTATTCCCTGACTAAAGAAATACTGAATATAGTTTTTAAAACAAAGCAAATACTCTTTGACCCTGCGGACTGTAAATTTAAATTTACAATTGTAATGATTCATGTTATAAATGATCCGCTCGGTGAAGCGCTGGATTGAGTTGTCGGGATTTTGATGGGGCAAGGTTTTAACGCGTAAATGGTGTTCTGGTCTTCATGCAGGTAACGACTCGGGCAGGGCCTGTGCCGGCATCCACAGCGTTAAGTGTTAAGGTTAATTACATTGCGCGAGAGGTGCATGTATCAAAGATTGAAAAAAATTGACGATGACGCGTAGAACAATTTATTTTCGATGTTTCATTTATATAGTGCCGATAAAGATGCTTTTGGGGATATGACGCGGTTGATGGTGCACGTTCAAAGTTAATTTTTACAGCTAATTACATTAAAAATAATTAAGTAGTTAGAAGTGAAAGACTAACAAACCTTCATATAATGACGTTGGCCTCATAAACTTTTGCAATAAAATGTCTATATTTTAAAATTGTACATTTTCATTTAAATAAAATGTATTAAACCATTATAAACGCAAAACATTAAAATAAAATACTTTAACGGTTTAAAACGCGACACATATTTGTTAAAGTATTTGAAAATTATGTTAACCACGGCCCGACGTTCCGGATGCTTTACAGCAGCCGTGGTCACGCCCATAACCCCTAAAATAATTTGCAAACAAGTTTAACTAATATATATCGCATTTTAAACCGTTAAAGTGTTTTTTAGATTTATAATCGTGTAAACTACATAACGAAACATTAGTTAACTTACCCAGTTTTATTATAAATACTGCTTAACATATTTCATCGTTAAATTAAATTAAAAATAACTTATATACTTTGCGTTTTAAACGAGTTAAAATACTTTGTAACTACGTAGTAATTTCATAAACGACGCAATACTAAATACACGTGTGTTTTAATTTTTTCTTCTTTATTAAAACGGAAACTATGGCTTAACGTTTAATTAATAAAAATTATATGAAAACCGATCTAGCCGTTAAGTGGTGAAAAAAAACCTTTAAAATTTTTCGTAAAACACAGTTGGTACTCACTAAGTAATAACCCACGAACTCTTGATTGATGTTCAGTACAGACCTATACGGACATAATGCGGCCTCAACACAACAAAGCAATAATCAAATGTGTATCAACTTTCACTAACCGAGCATTGAACCAGCTATATGCGTGTAATCGAATCTATTGATGGCGAAAGTATGTTAAGATCTTTTGAAATGCTCTGCAGATTAGTACGAGATAACTCATAAAGTTACATTTAATTTTAACATGAACATCTAAATATAATTAAACAAATCATAATTATACTGTCTGTAGTTTACGCGATTAGTGCACATTTAAATACAACACTTTAACGGTTTAAAACGGGATATATATTAGTTAAACTTGTTTGATTATTTTAGGGGTCGCGCGCATGACCACGACTGCTGCAAAGCATCTGTAACGTAGGGCTAGAGTTAACATAATTTTCAAATAAGTTTAACTAATATATATCCCGTTTTAAACCGTTAAAGTGTTTTATTTAAATAATATGAACTTGTATTTTACATATTGTAAATTTTTTCGTAGTATTGTCTGTAGTTTACGCGAGTAGTACACATTTAATAGTTTAACGGTTTAAAAGTCGAACGGAGCGGCTGGCAGCATCCTTAATGCCGGCCGTAATAAAATTAAAAATAAGTTGACTAATAATTTTGTGATTTAAGCCGTTGAAATTGTTTTTTAATGCTTTTTGTTTTTATTTGCAAATATAGATTATAAAAAATACAGTCTAAATACCTAGATATTCACTTATAAACATTCATTTGGAGCCATTATATTTTTAATAGGAATGTTTGATACTATGTTCCACCTATAGATCTACGGATAAAACTTGCTTAAGATGTAGCTGCACTGTCTAGTAACACATCAGCTATTTATTTTAAAACATTGCCTTCATGGTGCGCGACAAATGGGCCTCTTAAAAAGCCGGGATACGTCGCGGGACGCAGATAGTAATTATTTTACTTGATAACAAATTATTTCTTATCTCTTGTGTTATGGGATCCTGGTCGTTTCCTTTAGGGATAGCACGATTCGTAAGCGAAGTATTAAGTTAGCATCAGTAAGTTTAAAAAGCGAAATATTAAGTTCTTTCTTAATATATCTGGTTATTTAGACCCCCCGTGACCACGACCACTTTTTACTAGCAAATAATAAGGCATAAAACTCCTTCTAATAGATGTTGGGTGAGAAATAACAATAATTCAATATACCACTTTTAACGGTTTAAAACGCGAAATAAACTAGTTAATTTAACATAACTTAGTTAACTGTAAACAATAATAAACAACTACACTATAAGATTTTATGAAAAATAATATTGAAAAAAAAAATGCATTTTCGACTTATGGACATCCCTGTCAAATATCAAATCTTTGGCGCCATAGATTTGACAGCTTAAAATATTGTTTCAATAGGCGAAGCTGATAACTCATAGATAACAGACTATAAATATGACCAGTCAGAGACGGGATGCAACAGCTGATTTATTAGCCTACCTTACATGTCTACCCGCGTTACTATATAACATTCGGGACCGCTTCCGCCATATTTTGCATTGGTACGCCACCAAGTGTTGTGTTGGAGACTTACACTCGTTTACTTATTGTAAAAAACTTTACTCACTATTACTTACTTACTTTGTAATCCGCGATAACTGAATTTGTAATTTTTAATTAATCAATTCACCGCCAAAACATCCACGATCGTCTTTATACATTATTTACTAGCTAACACTATTAAACTACACCTTCAATAATGTCACAATATTCCAGTATTTTTATATGGCTTTCAAAATCTTAGAATAAAATAATAATTCAGAAACAGCTGTCATTGTCAAACTTCTATGATTTGTCAACATTATCTATGGAAAGTGTTGTTTACAACAATCGAACAAATTTGTAAAAATCAATAATCGATTAATTATTCACAACGAATTCATAGACTAAAGACGTCAACATGTTTCCACAGTTAATATATTCCATAAAATAAAATAGTTTCACATTTATATTAAACAACACGGAAAATTAAACCACGGTCGATATTTAAGTATAAAAGATCTACGCAATTATCGACCTTCAAATTGAAACAATCAAAGGAACATATTGAAATACCTCAGGGTAGGGTAAGGTATCTTACTCGTAAGGTAAACAAATTCCCTTGGAACAGAATACGACAATTTACTGTACTGGAACTCTTTCTCCCTCGTTGTCCTATATGGTCTTGAGTTCTTTTCTTATGATAGCATCTAAAGATGCGCTGTCGATCTATTTGGCTTTGGATATTCGGAAATCCACAGACTGAAACCTAAACGTGATTAAACTTCAAAGCATTTCATCTGTGGACGGTGGTTCGTGACTCGGACGGAATTTCGATATTCCTACCGCCTATTTAATATCCAGATTTCCAAACGAAGTCCAACATGCTTCAGAAAAATTAGGAACACGTTGGACCTGGTGGTGATCGATTCCACGACCCGTTGATCATACATTGCTACCATTAAACCAACGAGGTTGGTTCTATATTTGGAAATTTTCTGGTACCAGCCTGGACATTCACAGGAAAGTATCATCACCCGCATGCCTGGGAGAACATGTTTTACGCGGTTATCGTGACCAACTTAGACACCCATATATGAGGCTGCTACAGGCAGAGTGGCCTAATAGCAAAAAACATGATTATCAATAAAAAATGCCGAACTTAGGCATAAATTAATTTGCACCATTATTTGTGTAAGAATTATGTTAACAATTTTCGGTCACTGTGCTAAAAATATAAATAAGTCAAGTCAATACCTTGTTTTCATCTGTGTAGCTGAAATTTCCAACTCGACATTTCCCTGTGAAGAAAAGCCGCTTTTCTTCAACCGGAAACCGGCCGTTCGACATAGCTAGGGAACGTTCCGCCCTATTTGCTTAAAGATATGTAATGCCACGCACTACATATTCTTAACAGCTTCCGGATATCGTTTTACATGAGAAAACATCTTCCTTTTTAGAACGACTCTACTTTGTTTACGAGAATGCATGTATCAATAGGTTATCAGGATTCGACAATGACGTGTAAGACTTGGTAGCAGATCACTGTGAAAGCCGGTTCAAGTCCTGCCCGAGTCGTAATTTTTTTAAAATTCAGGATTACGTATTTGACGATTAAATATAACACATTTAACGGACCAAAATGTGAAATGTATAAGTGTCCCTCCGTGAGCCAGGATGCTGCAAAGTATCCTGGTATTAATAACGCATTTAAAGCCGTTAAAAGTGTTTTATTCAAATGTATCACTCGCGTTAACGACAGATACGTTAGTTTGTTAGAACGTTATCAATTCTCAATCCTAAATCTCAAAAATACGAAATATTTTAGTTAACTTATTCCTCACGTAGTTTAAATACGGTCCGACATGACGGATGTTTTACAGTGGTGGTCTGTGTTTACAGAAGTAACATATTGGCCGACCCAGGACTCAAGCCAGTGACCTATTTATCCGTAGTAGAATGCAGTAAACACTAACAGAGAGGTGCGAGGCACATAAAATAATTCTAAATACCACATTTTATTTAAAGTGTACAAAGAGACTTACTATTACATTATTGTATTATAAAAAAGACTGGATTTGTAAAATTTCCGACTAGAAGTTTAGTATACCTCGCAGCGTAGTCACTGTGGGGGGATCGCCTTTTTTGACATTTGCATAGATCGTTCCATAAGTGTATTATCGCAATCGTGTGAATGTGAAAACGGCGCACGCGCAGTCGCCGTGACTTTTTGACAGCGTGGGATTTTTTTAAAGTACAATATGACAGATAATTTGCGACGAACGGTGGCATGATTATGGCTTTTACGAAATCGTAACTGTTGTACTGTCATTTTAAACTAAAGTAACATTATGTTGATGAGTTCGTAAACTCTCAAGCCGATTATTATTGTTGGCCATTATCCGATGCAAAATGTTCTTTAGGACAGTAGAGAACAGACAAGAAATGAGGCTGCTAAAGCCAGAGTGGCCTAATAACAAAAAACATGATCTATACTAATATATGTATAAAGCTGTAGAGTTTGTTTATTTGTTTGAACGTGCTAATCTCAGGAATTACGGGTTCGAATTGAAAAATTATTTTGAGTTCGTTAGAGTATTTGTCGAGGAAGGCTATAGGCTATAAAATATCGCCCTGTGACTTATACAAGCCAAGACACAGCGAGAAATGTTAAAAAAATTGGGAAAATTATAAATCATCATGGGTTTCCGAGGCGTACGCTGTAAACAGTTCAAGATACCACAAAAATTTGTATGAAGGAATGCGTGAAGAAAAACAAGTGCGTAACGCTATTTGTCAATATTTTAAGATAAACTTGCAAGAACGACGGGAAGGGACGCGATCGTCGTCGTGGGTAACAACTTATGTTTATAAAGATGAAGAGGTTTGCAAAAACTAATTTGGATGCACAAAATAATGATTCTCGCGGACGAAGTCGCTGACACAGCTAGTTTTCAAGAACGAGAAAATTAAAAATGCATAATTAGCTTAGGCGAAAACGAATTTGTACCATTATCAGTATGTGTAAGAATTATGCTAACAATTTTCGGTCACTGCGCTCTTGTGGATTAACATTTTTAGACTATGAAAATATAAATAACTCAAGTCATCAAATTGCAGTTAGGCTACTCTACCTTTAGCGGCCTCAAAAATTGTCGACCCATTTTTTTAATGTTACATTCATAAATCCATAGACTAAAGGCGAAACAATATCATCTATGGACAGTGGTTCATGACCCTGAATGGATTGACTTCGGTATTTCTACCACCCACTTGATATATACCTATATATAAAATGGGTGGTAGTGGTATATAGTATATATATATATATATATATATATATATCACCTACTGATGTGTGTCTGAGTATCCAAAACCAATATAGGACAACCACTTATCTTGTTCGGATTTTCAGTTGTTCATAACTCCAGGTCATATGACCCTTCATCAAGACTCTGTTCTCAAAAAAAACTTACCGTTGGGTTTCATATTTAAAAGGAATTAAACAGTGTTGAATGTTGAATAAAAATTGACTTTAGATTTAAAATTTTGACACAGGCAGGTCTTGAACCGGCATGCGCCGCATTCCGTGCTGTTGGTCTAACCAATTGAGCTACCGTGGCCTACAAGTCATCGTTGAATTTTTTCTCAACCTATTGATACACGCACCTCGCCCACAAAAGAGCAACAGATCAGAACGACGCCTGTTGTAATGCAGCCGGTCCAGCCCGTGTTGTAATTTTTTAAAACTAAAATCAACTTTTATTGTTCTCCAAAGTATTAAGTATTAATGAAAATAAATTTTAATTAACCTGTTTGAAAATGATAATTACAGAAGATGATAGAGTACGAGTACGAGAAGAGATCGTCCACAGCTCGCGCTACGCCCTCTCGGGGTATGCCCCACGAGTACTACGCGAGACGACCGTTGCCGCCGCGCCCCGAGTGCAACGAAATACCAACTAAGACCAGCGTAAGTAGTTCTTTTTTGCATGTTGTTTTAGTTTTTAACTTTAACGGTTTAAAACTCGATATTTATTATTATCGACGTTTCGGATGCAACCGTGACTACGGCTGCTGCAAAGCATTCGAGACGTTGAGCCGTAGTTAAAAATAATTTGTTACCAAAATTTAAATAACCTATTTCGCGTTTTAAACCGTTAAAGTGTTTTATTTAAATGTGTACTCGCGTAAATAATAAAGAGTAAAAATACAAAATTTTACTCTTAAATAAGAATGTCGTGCATTTTCCATATATTGTGACTGTAAGGGAAATTTGCAAGAAGTAATTTACTTTTAACAACGACACCCACATACACATCAGTTTTAAACCATTCAAGACGTCGGGTCATAGATCGGTCAAGCACCGTTGTAAACCGTTAAATGGAGTAAACTAAACATACAACAATTGAATCTGATTACAGGTGCCATTAAAAGTGTGGGTGATAGCCACTGCGTCCTGTTTCGCGGTCTGCGCCATTTTGGTCCTCGCAACAGTTGTCATAACTAGATGGGGCACGAGCGAGACGTATACATCCAGAGAGATTCTGTATGAAGCACCTGTAAGTATATCACTGTAGTAAGGATATACGAGCTTGAGTTCACTTAGTAGAAGGCGAAATACCACAACCATACAAGATGCAAGAATTAAAAGTCGACCTTTAGACTGAGAGAAAGAAAAAAATATTTATTGCCACAAAATTGAAAAATACAACTAAAATCTATTAATACATATGTTAACTAAATGTGCTGGTATGCTGACTCAGATGAATGCTGCACTGCTGCTGTTTTACAGTCTGCTACCTCTGGCCGAAGTTCCGAAAGGTTTAATAACGAAAGCTCTAAATAACTACTTAGTAAATGAAGACAAATAAATTAACACAGTGATCGGTATAAACTAAATAAGACTGCGCTTAAGGGCACAAAATTTCTTACTCTACGTTGTGAGAAGGAAGATTTTTCGTTTAATTTAAGTTACATATGATTTGACCTCGGATATTCAAAAATCTAGTCACCGAAACGTACGCATTTCACGTCTTCTCCATCTGTGGACTGTGGTTCTCGACCTGGGCAGAATTTAATATTCCTAACACCCATTTTCAAAATTAAATGCGACAGTAACTCTGTCTGTTTGTCCGGCTTTAACGCCGAAACTACTAAAGTAATATTACATTAATATGACATAGATATTTTATATATTTTAGAGCCTCAGAAAGAACATAGGACTTCGTATGCCAAAATAAGGGTGGTTAGGGGTTGAAAAGGGGGATGAGAATTTATTTGTATGAAAATTCGTGGTTTTTGAAGCTCTAGAACAATGAAACTTTCTTCTTTGGCTTTTTGGGAATATGAGTGGGAGTGGGTGTAGAAATGAGAGAGGGAGTGATGTGAGGTGAGGTGAGAGTCGGAGTGTTGCGGCAACATAGATTGGCTGCGATAAGTGTGCCCTTACATAAATTAATAAACAGCCTAACTAATTAAAAGTTCTACCGCAAGTCACTATTCCATGCGGACGAAGTCGCGGGCACAGCTAGTCATAAAATGTAAAAGATTGTCAGTATCCAAATGCCTAACCTCGTACACATTTTTAGGAACCAATTTATTCCATCCATCCAGACACATCCACCATGCCAAATGAGATCGACGAGATTCCGATCTTAGAGAAGTTATCGATCTTCAAGAACATAGTAGCGAACCGTAAGCCAGATCTAGCGTCAAAGCCACAGATCCACCCGCTCCATGACACGACCATCCACCACGCCGAAAAGAGAATAGAAAAGAAAGACCAGGCTAAGCCTGGGAAGATGATAATACCCGAGTTCAAACCGACGCTGCCAGATCTCAGGTGAGTGTTAAGACCTATTTAAATGAAACGAATTTAACGGTTTAAAACGCGATATTATTTTTTTAACTACTTAAAATACAATGTTTCGATAACGGTAAGTTTATTTATTTATTTACTAATAGAAAACTACAGTAATACAATACAATAGTCGGCAAAATAAATAATATAATGCCAATTCAAAGTTTACAAAAATATTTCTAGTTTTAAACCGTTAAAAGGGCTTTAATTGTAAAAATTAAGACACGGACACGACTTGAACACACATCTTTACTGCTGTTTTAACCAACTGAGCTACCGAGTTGATCAATGGTTTGAAACTCGATGAGGTGTGGGACAGTCGCCTATTTTTCACTCTAAATTGATTTTTAATTCGTTCCATAAAGACTTTTTTAACCCAAACCTCTTTGTACAGACAGTTAAAGTTCCCAGACGGGTATATGTATAAACAGTACGAAGATTATTACAACGACGAAAATCTCTACGACGATTACTTAGAAAGCAATACAATGACCAGTTACCTAATAGAAAAAGTCCAAGAGCTCCACGAATGGATCAGCTCCGACCAGCAATTGGTCAAATCCAAGGACACAAATAACTTTGGACAAGTGTTGAAAGCGCTTAACGAGAGCTTGATCGAAGGGAACATAACCATAGTCATGAAGAAGCTACGGGACGTATATTTTGGCGATAATTATACAGTGGTTAGCAGTAACCGACGGATTTTGAATAGCACGAGTCTGCTGTCGTTCGGGATTTTGACGTTGGATGTTATGTTGTTGCATAACATACAGCTGATGGCGTGGGAGAACCAGGTGAGTTCTTCTTTTCAATGGTAGAGGAGGACAGGCAAGTGTGTGGTTCGCTTGATGGTAGGTGAAATAGCACAGCAGCAACGAGATGCGCTGTCGGCCTTTTGAGCTTTGGATATTCGGAAATCCGCAGAATGAAAGCGAAACGTGATTAAACTTCGCGGCTTTTTCATTCGTGACCCGGACGGAATTTTGATATTCCTACCACCCATTTAATATTATCCAAATTTCCAGACGAAATCCAACAGGTTTCAGAAAAATTATTAAATGAAAAATTTGAAATATTTTGGACCCGCTGGGGATTAAACCAACGAGCCCGTCAGTTGGATTATATTTTAACCAACATTTTGTAAGCTAGGTTTATACTAGATGGAAGATGGAATAACCTAGCCGCATAACATCTAATAAAGATGGGCTATAGATCTATTTTCTTTAACGTTTAATCGAAATGCGGATTACAATTTAGTGTTTTGCTTTTGCAGTTCATGATCTGGACAGAATTTCAATTCTACAGCCGTTTTTATGCTTAGATTTCCCAGATGGTCAGTACCATGTTTTAAGAAATTTGACCAATTAACATTGGAAATCTTGTAATTAGGGTAAAATGGGGGATTTTACTTAAATGTCTAGCCGTCTATTGATTAGTGATCTTAGTAAGTTAATAGATCGTTGTCCCTTTCCCACAATTCCATATTAAAGACAAGGATACAAATCACTTATTCTTTAGATACCTTACAGAACCTTACCTTCAATTTTCAGGAAGCTACGCGCAATAAGATGCTGAAAGATCCAGATGTGTTCGCTTTCAACGCGTTATTCATGGAACCGAGTAAAGTCGAGTCGAAACGGAACGAAGTTTATCACCATTACGAAAATGCGTATGTATTTAATTAAGAAAATAAAAATAATACGAGACCACAAAGGGTTCTTGTGATAAAAGAGGATTATGACAAAAGAGGTCTGAAATTGCAGACTGAAAACTAAAAGCGAGTCTTTACAGATATTCTAGACTGTCTTTCAGTTCAGTTTCAATGGTCGATCAAGTAAAGACGTTTTATTATTATCATTAGACATACCTTGTTATCATTGAAATCATTTATAAAATATGAATTCAAAACGTTTTTTGATTGACTGTTGTTCCTAAATTCGAGTTCAACACGGTTAAAATGTATATTAAAAAAAAAACCTGAATTTCTTAAACGTAGAGATATTTTCAAAATAATTTTAAATATCGGAATATTTCAGGAAGCGCCAAAATGTACGCCAGGAGACGGCTGAAGAGTTTATAGGCAAGAATCTATTGGAAAACGTTTTAGAAATCGGGATGAGCACAGCCAGGGCGGCCATACACTTGGGCAGAGCCTATAAGAATACCAAGTTAGTATAATACTTCAATTGACTAGACAATATAGCGTTTTCTCTTTCCCACAATTCCCTAGAAAGAATAAGGATACGAAATTAACGTCAATTTTCAACTAAACTGGTCAATGATGTCCTTTGTTCTTATTAATTTATTTTAGTAGACTAAGTGGATAGTGTTTTAAAAGATTATATTAATTAAAACACTTTTAACGGTATAAAACGCAAAATGCAACGAATACGATTCATTTTCTTTAACTACCCCCGACGTTTCGGATGCGGCAGCCGTGGTCACGGAGGAACAGAAGATGGTGGGTGTCTCTAATGTCAAAGTCATTGCAGTTACCTACTCTTTTTTGCGTCTACTCGTTACAGAACTGACTCACGAATAAATTTCACGTTTTAAACCGTTAGAAAATGTTTTATTTAAATGTGTCCCTACTACTCGCGTAAACTATAGAGAATACTTAATTTTATAGATGAAATGGAAATAATGAAAACATACCATATATTTTAAGCCGAATAAGCTGTTCCTCGGTTTTAGTGTTTAAAAAAAATACTGTTTTCCCCAGTCGTGGGCAGCGGGATCTCTTAAAAAGCCTTCTAATAATTATTATATATTTTTTTATTAATGTATTATGTCTTTTCCAGAATGGTCCTAAACCAGCTGTCAAATAGAGAAGCACTAAATGCCAACATTCAGAACCAAATCTCCCGAAACATAGATGCCAACACGCATGCGCTGAACCACCTACAAACGTCATTCAATGACAGCTCCAGTGTTGCCAACAGTGGGGAAGTGTACACGGACTTGGACTGCGTTTGGCTGCTGTATTGTCGGAATTTGGTTGTAACATCCAAAATGAACCCACCTTATGGTACCATGGCGAGGATTAATGGGTAAGGTTTTGTAATATACATATTAATTTGAATAAAACACTTTAACGGTTTAAAACGCGATATCGCGGGGAGTCTCCCCGTGACCACGGCTGCTGCAAAGCATCCGAAACGTCGGGCCGAAGTTAAAAATCATTTTCAAATAAGTTTAACTAATATATCGAGTTTTAAACCGTTAAAGTGTTTTATTCAAATGTGTAGGTACTACTCGCGTAAACTATAGACAGTACATATTAACTTTTTATTGGTCTTTATGCATAGTATTTACAATATACTAATTTGACTTACAATGTTATAACATGTATCCGTAATCTATAACAAAACTTGGCAAACGTTGCCATATAAAGTATTTCGACCAAATTTGAATGCCATTCGCAGGAATCAAACCCAGGGCCTATGAGTCATGAAGGCGGTTTTAGCTTAACCGAATGTTATGAACTTCGACCGTTACCAAGTTATCCTTTCAGGTTAGCTTTGAGGATGTTGGCTGGTGAGCTGATAGCAGACCGCGCGGTTGACACTATTCTGTACGAAGCGCTGACTGGGTGGACGGACCTCAAATGTAGCGATATGTTCCCCAAGTAAGTGTCTTCGAGAGGCTCGTTGGTAGAAATGTATGGGTAATGATCGACGGGTTCTATACCAGTTTTCTAAAATTTATAAAATAATTTTTCATGAAGGATTCATTCTGGATACTAAATGGGGATGTTTTTTCCAGTCTGTATGTCTAAATCCGTTTTTTTAAGGTTACTTATATTACTAGGATATTTCACTCTTTCTCTCTCTGTCTTCATCTATTTATTTATCCTATTCCAAGGTTATATTGCATTGACGCAAATTTTATCATCATCGGTTTAGCAATTTTAGCGTGAAAGACTAACAAACGTCGCCATGCTTTCGCAATTACGATATAAGTACATACATATATAACACGTTTTATTAAAATATTCAAAAATGTGTTATTAAAACTAATGTAGATTACTTTCATTGATATTTTGTTTGTGTAATTTACGGTTTAAAACTATAGCCCGTTTCGGATGCTTTGCAGAAACCACGGTTACGGGGATTAAAACTGACGGGTGTCACTTATGTCAAAGTCAAAACTGCTATGCTAGCGCCATCTGTTCCGTCTTAGTTGGTATTTGGTAGACTAAGTAATTTTTAAAAAAGTTTGACTCATATATTTCGCGTTTAAAGTGTTTTATTTAATACTGTGTTGTAATCTTTGAATGTGTCTTTTTGAATAGATGCAGTAAAGCTAACGCTGCAGCCGTGGTACTGGATTCGATTCTACAACCGCTGCGGAAGACGAAAGGATCCACTTGAAAGAAGAAAGAAAGAGATTTAGTTCTAGAGTTTCTCAAAAATCATAAATATATGTACCTAAGTTTATATTATTCAACTGAAACTGTCGTGAGTTCGATTCCTTTTAATTAATAATTTGATAAAACTTAAAAAAACGAGACTCGAATTCGCGACTAACTGAAAGGTATCTTGCTGTGTTTATCAAAATTATTACTATTTAAAATAGTCACAGCAGCGACTCGAACCCACGACAACCGTCCTGTATGAGGTCCATAGCTCAATAGTTAAGCGTGTTGCCGTAAGTACGAGCTTATAGGTTCGAATTCAGCAAAAATAATATATTGAAATATTATTATATTTGTTTTAGCTTCTGTGTCCTCCCGACCGAAATAATAATGTTTTGGTAGGGCAGGACACATAAGTCCGGTCAACTTTACGCCGGAACAAATGACACAATAACAAAAACATCGTGGGTTCGAATTCTACCTTAAATATTTTTAAAACCAATTTTGTTAGTACTTGATATGGACAAAAACTTTGTGATAGTTTGCATTTCTTAAACAACGAAATAATATTAAGAATGTATTTTTTACCGGTATTTAATAAAAATGATTGGGCTTCCGAGCTATTTAAAGTCGTGATTGAGATATGATATATATATTAAATCAAGACGAGTCGAAAACCTAAAAAAGTCTTGTCTACCCTTAGTCTGTCATAAAAGAAGGGAAATTACGATTTCACTTTAAATACCTCAGACCGGACTCGAAGCTCTGACCACAGCGTTCTGTGCAATTGCTGTGGCCGTAACATCGACTCCTATCTAAAATAGATTTTAATGTACAAGAATCCTTTGTGCTTCAAGAATCTTTTAAGTAAAACGCGTTTAAATCCGTTAATTTCGTAATTTTGTATTGTTTAGTAGACTCAAGTAGCGTATTTTATATAGCCAAACATGATTTAAAATTGACGTCGTATTAAATACTGTCTGTGGTTTACGCGAGTAGTACACATTCAAATAAAACACTAACGGTTTTAAACGCGATATATTTTAGTTAAACATGTTTGAAAATTATTTTTAACTACGATAAGACGTTTCGACTAAAACTGTGTTTTATTTGACGTTGTACTAGTAATCAAACATTAGTTAGGATATTGTTAAAAAATGCATTTTATTTTCTGAATAAGTTAAGTCGTTATGCATTAGTGTTTTCTGTTGGACTGATATAAAATATATTTTTTTAAGTATATGAGTCTTGTCATTTAGAAAAATGGGACGTAGAATGCAGATGGTAAGTTCGGTAAGAACTATAAATATCGACGGTACTAAAGGATTGGGGTCAGTAGCCCGAATACTGAAAAATTCTAAACATGGCGTCGAGTCGTTACTGTAGACGTCACTAATATGTCGAACATAGAAATGATATTGGTGGAATCATCTATACTTATTGAAACGAAGGTTTGTTTGTTTGCCTAAACGCGCTAATCTCAGGAAATACCGGTTCGAATTGACCTGTGACTAATAGGAGCGATAAAACAGCAGGAAATGTGGGAAAAAATGGGGGAAACTGAGTTTTCGTTGCGTACATTGCAAAAACGGTTCCAGATACCGAAAAAAAATATGTAAAAAAAGATTTTTTCCTCATAAAAAAAAGATCTAATGTCGGCGACAGTAAATGTATACTAAGATTATCGACGGGGCGCGACTGGGTAAAGCTTAAATTATGATTAAACAAAAGTCTATGTTTGATGCCCAAAATAACTATTATACGCGGACGAAGTTGCTGACAGAGAAACTAGTTTCTTTATATCGATTTAATAGTTTAGGCGCTACAATAATACAAACATACATGCCAGGGTCCCTTCTTTTCGTCATTTCAAAGAAACAGACAATTCTTTGTGCGTTTTATTCAATTAATTTACTTTGATTAGCCCCTTCGTAGCTTCGTCAACGAACCTATTTAACTTATCCAGCATTCTGGCTGTTGCGCTGTTGACTTTTGTAATCGTATCGTACAAGTCTAATATGAATTTCTCATCTAGAACTACCACGTTTTTACTAACGGCTGCCTGTAATTCATTTACCAATCCTCTGACTGTTGTTAGCGCTCCAGAAATGTATCCGATATTAAAAAGAACCCGGTCGCTAAATATTTCTCTTACATTTGTCACACTTTTTAACTTAAATTGTATTACGTTGACTGTGTCGTTTATAGACGATATTAGTTTACGTTTCAGTTCGTTTGAATTGAAACTTCTTCTTCCACTTGGAATATTATCTATAGTTTTCTTTTCTTCATATACATGTTCTGTTACATGATTGGAGTTTGTTTTATCTTCAGTTGCTTTCTCGAATCTGTTTAGACTCCGCCTACCATTTATGCTTTCAAATTGTTTGTCTTCATAGAAGTCTTCTTTTGGTATCCCTTTTACTTGCTTCATTTCCGATTTAGTTAAAGTACTATCGCTTATGTCTTCCATATTTTTTTCTTCATAGAAATCTTGTTTGAACTCGTTTGCTTTTTTTCTTTCCACGGGTTTATGAGTATCACTGTCAACTTTTATAACTTCAGTTGCTATATCAATTTGACCATTTTCTTGTGAAGCTCCATTGACTTTATCAGTATTGTTCATATGACCAGTTGTAGTTACTTCGGTATTATTAATATCGCGTCTAATTCTAACATTGCTGGTTATTAAAGATTTCTCCTTAAGCGCTTTTGTAAATGCGTCCAGAATATTCGTCAGTTGTCCTAGGTTTTCTGTTAAATTTTGAGTCAAATGTAAATAATAAATCTTATCGTTAACCAAATCTTGATATGTTGGTGGTTTTTTCTCTTTTCTGCGCAGCCATTTTGGGATCCAGCTGAAGAATCTTCTGTTTTCAAAGTAGCGTGGATCAAAAATATCGTTGCGATTGGACGATCGGAAATGGCGGGTCTTTTTATATGAATTTATAGCGTTCATTTCGTCTTCGCTAAAATTGTTATTAGATAGGTAATCGTCGTGTATGTTCCGTTCGTTGATTCGGTCATAATATGGTCTGTATGCATGGATACTTGCTAGGAAACCTGGGAATAGAAGGTTAGCATGTGCAATTAGCTCAAAATAAGATACGTTATTAAGGGAATAATAAAAGATATATAAACTGTATGTTTCCTTGTTAATATAAATACAGGTACATAGTGGTCATCATTCAAGCCCACAGCGCACCAGGTGTGAGTTTAAATTTGGAAATCTTACACAGTGGCGTAGCTATCGTAGGGTCAGGTGGTGCAGTGCACCAGGGCCCCGTAACTTAGGGGCCCTCTAACCTTATCTTTGAGAAGATATAAGCGTTAAAGGGCTTTTTAACGTTCTTGTTGCTATTTGTAATTTCGGAGGTTCATTTAATCCTTCGGGCCCTTGCCCACCTAACTACGCTACTGCACTTACATTTTTCGTCTTTAAATCATTTTACATTCAATTACACAATTGAAATAAAATATTATTTTTTATGTTATGATCAGTGAAGGCAATTAAAAATGATATATAACTCACATATCAGAAGAAACCATTGCATTTTAAATACGCTTTATGAATTATTTATGAAGTTAACTCGACTTCGAAAAGTCAACTCAAAGTGACATGACTGATAAAAAACGGACATGTTTTTTTAATGAGATTTTGATTAGACACTGATCAAATTACTTCGCACTCGTGTTTTCAACTACTGTGTAAAAAGGAAGCACGTGAGTTTATTTATTTAACTTATATACACCGCAAGGCGTATTCTAGCAATATAAATAAATAAATATATATATAAGCGGTTTCGCAGCGCACGCAACGGAAATCCTGAAAATGATTCATTTTCACAGTTTTTCCACATTCCTCAATTTTATTGTATTTTTATTTTAATTTTTCAATCCGAACTACATAATAGTAGTAGTATAAACAACTTACAAACTTGTAAGTTGTATAATTTTAGGATACATAGTCAGCATAAGCTTTTTCTAATACCAGATACAATATGTTTGTTTACATAGAGAGAAATAAGGTATTTTTGCGAATAAATTTAATAGTATTGAAATAAAATGGTCACAATATTTTCAATAACATTTTTACGATTCTTATTCATAATAAATATTGTACGATGTTAGAGCAACTCCTGTGTTTGTTTTGTAAGTATGTACGTTATGCAAATGATCGCGTATAACAGTGGATTAGACACATTTATGTGTCGGTTGTTTATCAATTTGACTTGCAAAAGGATATTAACCTTTCTTCATTAATTCCTATTTTTCGGGATATGAACTCTGGAAGTCTAAATCGTAACATAGTGGTATTTCGTATTCTTACCTTTCTAATCAAGATTAAATAAAATTAACCTTATTTCAGCCATTACCAGATCAATACTAACAATTACCGTAGAAATTGACGGTAGAATCGACTTAGGACCAAATTGGAACTATGAGTATCGCGTAGCAAACGCCTATAAAGAGATACCCTACCACCCTTTCCTACGAACACAAAGGACAGAAAACCCACAAGTGATACATAAATTTGTTGCAAATTTTAATAATACTGATATACTTGAAATTAATAGGAAGGATAATGAAACAAATAATGTTCATAATACTAACAAAACAGTTAAAAGCGATGAAACAAGAAAAGAGAAAAGTAAGTCAACAAAGGAGAGTTTAGATCATGATAAAATAGATCTTAACGCTTTAACTACTAGAAAGGCAAAAAAGAAAGTAAAAAATATTGAAAACAGCGAAGCAAAAGCACGTAAAGTAAAAGAGGATGCAAAGATAAGAGACTTCATATTACACATCAATAAACAGACACTCAAAGTATTTGATGATATCAAGAAAAAAACCGGTGATAGAAAGCTGAAACGTCAAATAGCGACACTAAAACGCAGTTTCGAAGATAAATTCAGTAATTATTTGAAACAGACGTACAATCACACGTTAAAAACGAATTTAGGGAGACAGAAGATAATTATAAACACCATCGACACGTCCAATAAGCTGTTGCATAGATTGATTAATAATCTATACCAAGACGTAGATAAAGGCTTATTACGAAGCGATGTAAATGCAGTGAATGCATTCCAGAAGGAAATAGATAGAGAAAAAGACCTAGAGAATATTCACGCATGCAAGAAACTAGGTGTTTGTAGGCTGAACGGTGAATTTAGCGACTTTTTAGTAGAAATACTACTTTTAGTGCTTCAAACCGACGATGGTAAAGTCAAACAGGCGGCTGATGCGTTAACTGAAGTACTGAAAACCGAAGATTTCGACAACATCCTTAACTACGACCTGCAAGTGCAGCTAAAGCGACAAATAAATTTGGTGGAGAACTTCGACGCTTTCATGACGAGAGCCATGTTTCTGACCCTTAAGAATTTGATAAAGAATAAAAATAGGCCGATTGTTGTAATGAATTCGCTTGACAGCTATTTGGCGAACAAGACTGTGGCGTTCCAAGATATTCTCAATATGTTAGACGAGAAGTTGCAGAAGGCAGACAATGAAAAAGTATGGAACGAGATAAAAGAAGATGTAATTAAATGGAATGAGGGTAGGTACAATAACGCGTTAGCTATTGTGCAGACTTTGATAAAACACATAAAGACAAAGTTTTTGGACAAAATGGATTTGGACGCGAAGAAGAGGTTGAATAAGTCGATGGAGATCTTATTGTCTCATATTAAATAATGTTATAAAAATATTGGAAGTGTATTATTATACTATATATTCCGAATTTACTAAATATCCAGATTTTGTCGGGGCATGGATGCTTCGGAAAATACCTGCACAGGATCCGGCGGGAGGAAACTGCCTCCTGCACCACTGGGACGCCACAGGCACGGCACAACACACTTGGACCCACCTGAATCCTCATCTCCAATCAACAAAAGTCCTGAAAATATTGTGGTTGATACTTCACCTTTCATCTCGTGTCTGTCCAATATTACATAAAAACACATCATAATACACAATAGGACAGTAAGACCTTTCTCCATTTTAAGCAGTGTTTCAGTATTTTCGCGTTTTAAACCGTTTAGAGCATATTACTTGAGTAAATTTCAAATAATACTGTACCTACAAGATGTAGATGGATGAAGGAAAGGGTAATTATTAAAAAAACATTACATGTATAACAATTAATTGCATCTATTTAAAACTTCTAAAAATAAATGTTTCCATTCATATTTATATACATTAAAATTTTTGACAATTATCTGTTATTCTAAAATAGGTTCAGACCTTATGTATCAAAATATGCAAATAGTTAGTTATTTACCAATACATAAATACTTCAGCTGTGTCACGTGATGTCCAAGATTTTTAACATTCAAAAATTCAATTAAGTTACCTTATTTGAGTAAAATAGAAACGGTCCAGCCGTTTTTGACCTTCATTCTCCAGACATTATGTGGCATATGTTCGATAGAAAAATGAACTTTCGCTTATAAGAAAGTAAATAGGTCTTGGAATGGATGTCTATCTGCTATTCATTTACACTATTGTAAACGGTTTAGTCGAATTTGATGGTGTACACTGGTAATTAGGAGTCAACTACTTCCTAGCATCAGCATAGTTTATCACCAGCCATTTTGTCAATAATCCAATGTGAAGTCTGTTTCAGAAATATTGTCTAAATCTAATGAATCATTATTTTTAGTTTCAAGTAATTCGTCTTCTGTTGATTTTTCAATTTCTCCATCGCTAATATCCTCCCAATCATTCATATCGAAATCTCCATTTTCATTTAATTTATTTACATTGTCAGGTTCAATTTTTTCAACATTTTCTTTATTAATATGTATATTTGATGGTTTTGTGTTATTTGAGGGATCAACTTTATCAATAATATCACCGTAGATATTTAAATCCTCAAGATTTTCTAGTCCATCGCTCAGGTTTTGTGGATTCTTATCTAAATTTTCAATTACATTATCTGCATTTTCAACGATTTTGTCATTTGTTGTATCCTTATTACTATAAATTGGGCAGTGTAAATTTTTGCCTACGGCTGTGCAACTTTCCATTTTGTTATTGTGCTCTGAATTCTCAACAAATTCTTCACTTGTTCTAACACTTTGACTACAAATAGATTGGTTTTCTTCTATCTTATTAAGTAATTCACTGGTTTTATTTTTAACTACATTCATGTTTTGAATACCATCGATAGAAAGTGGATCGTGTGCTTCCTTCAAGACGACTTCTTTTAAAATGTTCTTTTCTTCACTTAACTCTGCAGACCTATCATTAATTTCTGTAATAAAATCTTCATAACTTCTATCACTTTGCTTTAGTCCTTCACCATTATTCTCATTACTGTGACCCATTTGAGCGTCACTTTCAGTAACAACATTGTTGCTTCGTCTTTGACTAATAACAATACTATCATTCAACTGCGATGTACTATTATTTGATGAAGATGTTAAATTGTTATCTACAACACTTATTGTATCAACTTTACTATTTACATTATTTTTTTTATCATGGTCATCGTTATCTGTGAGTATCTGTATTTCAAGAAGTTCAATCTTTGAGTTAACCGTACTCAAAATCTCTTTTGTACTCATTGTAATTTTTGAGTTATCTTGATCTACACACACATTTGCTCCTTTGTGTGTTTTTACATTATTTAAGCTCTGCGTCTGTTCATCATTATCTGTTGATACATTCTCTATTGCTTTCTCTGTATTTTGAACGTTATTACTACTTTCAGTATCATCAATACTCATTTCAGTGATTTCCTTTGTAATTGTTAAAATGTTCTGATTAGTTGACAGCTTTCTACATCTGCTAGATTTACATGTGTGATACGAGTCAGACTTATTATTATCATTAGTTGATTTATTTTCTACAATTTGATTATTTTCTCCTAAGCCATCATTTTCCGAGCTAATTTTGTCTAAATCATCATTGTTTTTCGTACTACCATCTCGAGCATTTCCATCATTACTGTTTTCATAATTGTCCTTATCATAATTAATCACGTCATTAGTATTTCTACCCTTATCATCATTAAAGTTCTTATTACTATACGTACCGTTATTAGTGTCCCCATCCTTAAACTCGCCATTAAAACTTATCCTATCACTGTCATAATCATTCTTTAGTATAGAATCTGATACATTATCGCTCCAATCGTCTAAGGGGCTATTTTTATCATCGCCCAAATTGTTAATAATGTTATCTATGTTTAAACTAAAATCATCATCAAACGGTTTGTTTTTTTTCCTCCTTTTTGGAACTTTTCCTAGCATTTTGTTTGAAAATATAGTTTTTAGGCAGATATTTGATAGACTTAGTAATTTCCGAGGTTTGGTAAGAGAAGCGGTGTCGTGATCACTATCCGAATCCCAATGGATGAAATCGTTCGTCTCACTAATGTCGAAGTTGTCTGGAAGTTCGTCCAGCCTTATGTCGACCATTCTGTTCTGCTTTAGAATGGGGTTCCGCGGTTTGTACGGATATAAGCAAGATTTTGCCAGACCGTACGGCTAGAACAATAGAATTTGACTATTATTAGTAAATTACAATATTACTTAACTACTATATAACATGTACTTATTGAAAAATCACTTATGCTCAGTTTAGCGCTTGACCTTCGAAATTCATTTTCATTTAGTTTGATTCAAATTTTTTTAAAGACAATGTCCGATCATTCTCTATCGTACAAACAATTAAAAATCTTGTGAAAAACTACTTGGATTTTCGAGCTGGCCGGTTGCACTCGAGAAATGTTTTTCGTTGTGCCATCACGGTAAAATGAATTTATCTAATATTGAGTTACCCGTATCCCATATCGTTACTCGACTAAGCGAAGACAGCCGTGCAACTCGGTAACCCTATACGCTGAGTAATAAATTTATTCCACTAGAGTAATTAAAACATGTTGAGCTTAATCTGGATATTGAATGGGTGGTAGGAATAACGAAATTCCGTCCGGGTCACGAACCACCGTCCATAGATGGAAAAGCCGTAAAATTTAATCTAAAGCCGAAATAGGTCGACAGCATATCATGTTTAAATGTTATAAGGCACCGAATATAAAGTGAACCCTCCGTATGTCCGTCCTCCTCTATCATAAAAAAAAAAACACTTACACATCTGACAGCGGACACATTGTAATGTCCGTTAACTTCGTTCTTGAGCAGCTCATCGCATCGCGTCGTGCGGACGTACACCGGTTTCATGTTCCTTTGCTGGGCTGGCACTTTAATTCTGGCTGAAAAAACCAATAGACTTTTTAGATTAACCAGACAAAGGCCAACACATTTTCAAATGTTCAGGTTAGACACATGTAAGATAAACCAAACAACTGTTGAGAATCGAACCCGCAATGCGGTAATTGCGACTTTTGGACCAATATAAATATTTTTTTTAAATCAAGTAAGATTTCCGCTTATATTTTCCTACATAACAATGACTAACATTTAACTGTCATGTGGATGACTGCATTTTCGCTACACAAACGGCTGAACAAATTTTGATAAAACTAGACAATATCACAGATGTCAGAATAAGTCAGCGTAGATTCTCTATGACCTCTGTGGCTCACGTGAAAGCCGCATTGCTTTTAGTTGAGCTAGTGATTCTAGGTTTGAATACTAGAAAAAATATTTTTCACTCGGGCAGGGGACAAACACACAAAATTGTCTGCCCTATGCCCTTAATCTAGGAAAACGGTGACGAATCAATTCATACCTTTACAAGTAGCTTGATGACGTAAACAGGACACTTTAGAGGAAAACTGTTTTTCACAGAAACTGCATTTTCCTGATAACAAACAATAAAATTCTATACTATTTGAGATATTTATCATAAAGTGAGGGGGAAAAGTATCAATGGGTTAAAAAAAAATCTATTGGTTAAAGCGACAGCACGGAACGATGTGGATGCCGGTTCAAGTAGCGCGCGTTTCTTAATTTTTTTGAATCTAAAATCAATTTTTAATTTATAGAAAATATTAAAAGTTTAAAATGAAACAACTTGTTTAAAAAAAATAAGCGAACGTTAACATGTTCCATTAATGAACATTTTTACTTAAATCGGGCGGACCCTACTGCAATGTCAACTATAGTAATTCACCTGAACAAGAGATAAAACAAAGGTAACGCCCTCTGACCACGTGTCTCTGTTCTTTGTGAGGGATTGTGGGAAAGAGACAACCGTCTATTTACTCGTTATGGTGAATTGAAAATTTCAACTTACCTATTGTTCTTTCTCGCGTTTTACATTTATGCGCCTTGACAGTTGCTGGTGTCAGTTTTTCTTTGCATTTTTCACATTCAACGGGAGATGGAGCCCTGAAATATTTTAAAAATTGTATTACTTAGAGCATTAACAAGAAATAAAACTACGTGTAGATATACACAGCGGTGTCCGTTTAACGCTTTATTGAAGGTTATATATTTTTGTATAATTTAAGTTTTTGCATGATCACACATTTAAATAAAACACTTTAACGGTTTAAAACGCGACATATTAGTTAAACTTATTTGAAAATGATTTTTAACTTCGGCCCGACGTTTGGGGTGCTTTGCAGCAGCCGTGGTCACGGGGAGACGTTTTAAACCGATAAACTGTTTTATTTAAATGTGTACTACTCGCGTAAACTATAGACAGTGTCTTTATATAGTCTGCGAAATACAAATATGGCGGTTTGTAATCCAAATTAATTTTACAAATATTAACAGATAAGTTTTTGATCATACATCTGTTCCCTGCGCAACCGAATGTGGTTATATGTAGGTATTTCTACATACCTATTTGATTTAGTATGCGTCCGAGAATGGTTACTCAGCCCGACGCCGGAGGAGAAAGTGGCATCGCATTGTTCGCACTTCTTTATATTGCTTTTAATATCGTGTACTTGAGAATTGATACTTTCCCTCGCTTGGCTATCAGTACGTTTGCTTCGTGGCGGGGTTTCCAAAACTCTATAAATTAAATTACATCTTTAGTTCCTCAAAACTTGAAAATTGGGTTTAGTGTCGACTACCAAATGACCATTTCACAGGTTTTGGTTAAAAAACAAATCCAGATTCGTTACGACCCGCCCCGGCTTCGCTCGGGTGCAATGCTGATACTAAATACACAACAGAAAAACTGTGAACGTTGTATATAAAAACCTTCCTCTTGAATCACTCTATCTATATAAAAAACCGCATCAAAATCAGTTGAGTAGTTTTAAAGATTTAAGCGTACATAGGGACAGAAAAAGTGACTTTGGTTTATACTATGTAATGGTAAATATTAATTTTAACCTAATCAGTAATCTAAGCATTGGTCTAGTGGGTCGTGGGTTCTATTTCCATCGGGTCCAATATGCCACTTATCTACATGTTGAAATCTGACTATTAAATGAATTGCACTATAGAAATTCCTACCGGGTCGTAATTATGACAAAAGAGGATAGGTAAGCGTGGAGTTTATTTGATGGTAGGTGAAATATTCTAGCCATATAATATCTAAACTAAGTGGGCTGTCAACCTATGCCTAGCTTTGATATTTGGAAATCAACAGACTGAAATTAAAACGCAAATTAACATCACGGCGTTCTAACATAGGACGACAGCGCATCTGAACTAGCGGTTATATATTTAATGAATAACCGATGCTTGTCTGATGAGTAAAATAATCTACTTTAACAAAATATTTGTAACTAACCTGTTGTTTACCGGCTTAACTTTGTGACTTTTGTAATGGGCCGCAAATGATCCGCCTTTTCGACATAACACGCCACAGATATCACATTTCAACATATCCTTGTTTCCACTCGTCTTAACTTCTTGAATTCTAGAAGAAGAATAATTTAACAAACGAGAATTTCCACCTAAACAAACATACTTTGTCTGTTAGACTAAAAATAATAATTAGGAATATTTATATATTTTTTTAATAATATCAGATTATAATACAATATACTTGATAAATGAATTAAAGTAACCTCTGCTTGACCTTCAAAAAATATTATAAATAAAATTTAGTTAAAAAGTCCACACAAAGGTTTATGCACAGTACTCACTTAGTTTTTTTATTCTGAACTTCTTTTGAGTTTGACTCCTTCTCTCTAGCTCGTTTTAATTTTGAACTGGCCGGGCCCGGTTTACCTAAGCCTTTCTGGAAAATAGAAAAAGATAAGTAAGCGATTAGGAAAGGTAAGGCACAAAATTGCCTTTTGTGGTTCTACATAAAACTATATAAATCATAATACAACAGCAGTTGGTTGCTCTCACAGTAAATCAACCAAGTTGGTCTGTCAGAAAACCTAAACATTAATTTCTTTTATGATAAAGGAGGCATGTAAGTCTGTCCTCCTTTATCATCTTAATGGTAAGTGAAATAGTAAGATACCCTAGCTCTATAATATCTAAACCTGTTTTGGTTTTGTACATTTGAAAATCCACAGATTAAAGCCGAAACACAACACGGTGGTTTGACAAATTCGATATTTCTACCATCTATTTAAAATCCAGATTTCCAGAGAATGAGCTTCGTCATGCTTCAGAAAGCAGGAAATGTGAACAAAACTGTATCTATGTAATAAGGACACCACTTACCAATCGTGTTCTAACATCTTCCTTCTTTCTAGATTGGGGTGGTGAAAATGGCTTGCTCGGCAATGAGGCAGTGGACTTCAGGTTTAGATTTTCACGGTTGGCAGGTTTCTCCAGCTGAGAATAAAGTAAATACTTAATTCACTTTCACTTCAATTTTATGACTTCTTCACTCATATATCAAATAAACACAATAAGTATATTTATTATTGAGTGGTCCAGAAATTCCTTAGAAATAATCTACATGGAAACAATGTATTTTAACAAAATACCTTGAATGGAGTGCAATTGGGTTAGCTCAGTCTCACAATGTACAACTTCAAAATGCTTACCTAATCATCCCCCCCCATGCTTTTGTATATTATTTTTTATTGTGATTATTATTTAGTTTTAGTGGCTAACACATACTAATATACCACGGTTACTAATCCTTCTAACACTCATTAGATTACACTTTAGAAATGGATCAATGGTCTGACTAATAAATTATAATTATTATTTATAAAAGCCTGTAGTAGTTGAGTTAAAAGAAGAAAAAAGGAAATTGTGTATTATGGTTAATTACAATATTCTATGACAACATTATTCTGGGAGCAAAATACAAAAAAAATAACACATAACTGGGAATGCTAACAGAGTCTATTTAAGGGCGAGATTCAAACTTACTATAAAATTAAAATATATTTTCACCAAGCACACTAAGCAGTGCAGTTGCCATGGTAACAGTGCTTTTTTGCTACAAGACTCACAGTGTTTACAAGTGAAAAAAATCTTTTTTGGAGTGTGTTTAAACAAATAGACTAACCTTTTCTTTACTTTCTTTTGATTGAGCTTCTTTTATTTTATCTCTTCCCCTTGTGACTTTTACATTATCTGTTTTACTCGGACTGTTTTCTGTGCTGTTCTCCTGGAAGAAACATCAAAATTAGTGTTATCCTGAATCTGACTTATCCATATCTTGGCCACATCTGTGACATAATGGCATTAAATGGTATTAAGTAGAATCATAGGAAAACATAATAAGTTCAAGGTACAAGAGTCTTATTAAATTCTTGCCTGTTAATAATCTGCCACAAACAGGAAAAAAAAATTTCACATACCTGTTTTTTTGCTTCAAGAGGGAAGCCCAACCTTGCTCTTGTCCGTTTATCCGTCTCGTGGCACAATGTGAAGAAATCATAAAAATCTGCCAATTTATCTGCACACAACCCACAAATTAATGGTGGCATTTTGTCGTTTTCGTGAACCTGGAAAGTAACAATGTTCTAGGTAACAACTAGCTGTATTTGTATATTGTTTTAAAATCTAATATCCCGTATTTGGGGGCAGGGGTCCTGTCGCATAGAAGAGAGTTTAAAGAACATTCACCCACCACTGCCCTACTGTGAGTTGGCACAACAATTGGGAAACGTAGAAAACTATAAACATACCTCAAGTTGTAAGCATTGTCGAATCTTTTCACATAATTTTAAATCGATGTCTATAATATTTTGGATTATAGGCATTCGGTATCCTGAACTAGAGCCGCACAGGCGGCACGACCAGAAAAATTCATATAAAACTTTGGTTTTGTCATTTCTGCCTTTAGCTTTTTGTTTATTCATATTAAAAGTGAATGATTAAAATAAAATTTAAACCGCTCTTTCTAGTATCACGGCCACGAAACGCCATTTTTGACAGCTGTGACGTTGTTTGACTTTGACATTATACGGTCATACATATGATAATCCACAATTTACTTTCACATTGGAAGGTTCGTTCATTAAATGGTGTTTGTCTAATTTAAATTGGAAGTTAAAGTATTAAAATAATATCATAACAATTGTTACTTCAACAATGTAGAATCTAGATAATACTGCAGCAATTGTTTCACGTTTGAATTGAACATATTCTCTGTGGTGTACATAACGAAATAAAATATTCTTGGGACTAAAATACCTGGCAACTAAAATAGTTCGCTAATTGTACTATTCCTTATCTGTGACTAAGCTCTGTCTATGGCATGTTTGAAGCCCAAATAGCTGTCATTTTGGGAATTGTCTATGAATTTGTGTAAATTTCTATTAAAAGTTCGTTTGTGTTTAATTTGTGTACCATTATTATTAAAATACTTTGATCGCCCGGTAATTATTTTTACAGTGTTTCATTATTATCGGAACTCAACTTTGACAGTTAAGTAAGTGTTTCTCGTAAATATACGATTTGTTTATATCTTTTCATGTTTGAATGATAACCTTAAAATTTTCGCCAACCGCTTCTATTAGTGTTCAAACTTAAAACATTAATTACTTCTAGTTATGGGTAGATATAATTTAGACTAGAATATTTTTGTTATGGATCCTAGTCTGAAACTATCTCACTGTCGCGTTATGCGCTGCTTAAACTTGCAATTTTCCTATATTCACAAACTAATGTCATAATATTAAATCCAAATTTATTGCATTAAAGTACATTTGGTATACTGACAATAGTTTAAGAATAATGCCTATTAAATATACGAATAATACTATACGTATTTATACAAGTATAAGACCAATGATTGTCAGAACTGTAGGTAGAAATATCCAACTCTCATTTTGTAAAATCTATCTTGTCAAAAGTGAAGCTATCAACATTTACCGTTTTGAACACCTACTTTTCAAATCAAACTTGTTTATTACAATGCTACATTAATAAAATATCTAAATCAAAAATCAAGCTACCAAGCATTTTATATCATAAACATCCACAAAATATTATAAAGAGATTTTTATATGGATGTTAACTTTGCCTAAGGTCTTTTGTTTTGCCAGTACTTATTTGATTTTCATATGTTTTCTCTTATTCATTTTTTCCTGTCTTTTACTAGTGTGTGATGTGGTTATTAGCTTAGCGACATGAAACAGTTATAGAATAGTGTTTGTGGTTGGTTGGTTGCTAAAAACAATTATTAATTTAAAAAAATACAACTCGGGCAGGACTTGAACCAGCATTTAAAAGTTCCGTGTTGTTGCTCTAACAAATTGTGATACCACGTCCTACACAACATCAAATAAAAAAAATAATACTTTATTTTATTCACATTTTTTATCCTATTGATATGTGGACCTCTCACACAATGTTATAGTTATTAGTTTCTATTTATCTACTTGATATAGGATTTTCTTTACAGCAAACACATAAAATACAAATATAGTAATACTAAATTAATTATTTACATAAAAGAGTTAGCACAACAGCGGCTATTATTATTTATCTGTGTCTAAATTAATTTCACAGTTTTTAAGCTCCAAATATGTAAGTTATCTTATTTTTAATGTGGTGCTAACTTGATTGAACATGGTAACTTATTTTAAATGTGCGAGGTCACAGGGGCAGCCACTTTTTCCTCGTAATTTACATTTGGCAAAAGTAACAGCATGTAGCCCTGTAGATGCCGGTTCAACGCCATCCCATGTCAAAATTAAAAAAAAAAAATTGATATTCAATGTATACAGAATTCATTTATAGTAACCCTTTTCTTATTTATGTTTAGTTTATACAAGGTATACATTTATTTAAAAAAAAGTGAATCCTCTTTACCCCCTCTATGGAATGTTTGTATCCATTTTACTGATCTTTTAAAGAGTAAGTAGTTGATCAGACTTCTGTACCCTGCTTGAGCGGAACATTTTTTTCCCTGGGTCTCGAACCAGGACTTCTCGAGCTTAACACAATGCTAGGCAATATGTTTAACCATTTGGCGGTGAGGTGGTGTATATAATATATGTATAGTATAAATTTATTTAGCAAAGTTGAAATTGGTTTTGATTAGATCTGTTTTGAAGGACTGTTTCATTTAAACAGGTTTCTATTTACAAAACCAAAACCTCAATATAAATTAATACATTTGTAAATCTATTTATATTTAAAAAGGAAATAATTAATAATAAATAAAACATATTTAACTGTGTAAAACATGGCATAAAGCTTGGGTTATATGTAAATAAACTAATATGTATTCATTTAAATAAAACACTTTAACGGTTTAAAACGCGATATATTAGTTAAACTTATTTAAAATGATTTTTAACTTCGGCCCGACGTTTCGGATGCTTTGCAGCAGCCGTGGTTACGGGGAGACGGTGACTCCTAACTTATATATCGCGTTTTAAACCGTTAGTGTTTTATTTAAATGTGTACTACTCGCGTAAACTATAGACAGTATTTAATATGTATTTATATTTTTTATTACTTTTTTAACTTAGCTTTGAATTGGTTTGACTGATTTCAATACGACTTAATCACACAGCGGACAATACTATTTACAAGAAAAATTTATTTTATTATCATGTGCCTACGCAACTTTTTATCAAAATCGATCAGGCCGTTTGGACGTGTGCGAGTAACAAACATAATTTAGTTTATTGATTTACGTATTTGGAAACCGATAAACATTTTTTGCACCCGACACTACATTGTTTACAAATATTGCACCATTTAGTGAAAACATTGCGCAATTGTGACGTCACGATTGAGTCGACTGCCCTTCAAATATTTAGTATATAACGCAAAAAGGTGCATTTTATCCTCAGTCCACGTCCGCACGAGATGTAAAATGCACGACCGTTTCGCATAGAATGTTTAACAGTGTTTTTGATTACGAAAGATTTAACATCTTTAGTTTTCGATGAGTTATATTTTTATTGTTAAAATCAGGTTAATATTTTTGAGTATTTTCCATATTTAAGACTTAGTTAATAATTATTAGTAATTTAGTTAATTTAACTCTTTATAATTTGATCTCTTAAAAATATTATAATCTCTTTCGTGTCAAAATTCTGAGTCGGCAGGACAAATAAATAATAAAATTATTATTATTTAACGTCCCAGGCACTTAATTTGGTATAAAATATTGTTGGGTCAGTTATTTTTGTAAAAACACTGTTAAATTGGTTATGTAAATTCTATGATTATCTCTGCCTAAACATTGTATTAGGCAAGACCACTTTCTGCCACATAGGACACAAAGACTGATTAACTTCTTATCGACTTATTAATGTTCCACTACTGCCACAGGCCTTTTCTCTTATACAAAAGGGTTCCAAAGAGATTTTTTAAATAAAACACCTTCTTCGGTTTAAATCGCGGAATATATTTAACTTATGTTTACTATGACCCGACGTTTCCAACTATTTGGACCCGACGTTTAGGGTGTTTTACAACGGTTTGGACCTGAAGTTTTGGGTGTTTTACAACTGTCATGACCCGACGTTTCGGGTATTTTACAACTGTTAGGACCCGACGATTGGGGCTTTTTGTGGCTGCCTATTTTTTTTTATATTAAAACGGCAATAGCCAAGTTACATTATAATTACACCTAATATATGTTATATGCAAATTACATTAAGACATAATTTCTATGGCAGACAATTTTTTCAGTATTGATGACCATTCATGTGGGTCTAACCTTGAGGAGAGAATAGGACAATTCATTAACTAATATATTTCGCGTTTCAAACCGTAAACTGCTTTATTTTAATAGGTACTACTCGTATGCGCTACAAGGAAAAATCATTTTATTGCGCATACATAACTTTCTCTAAATGTTTGCAACATTAGTCATAGTACTGCGGTGTAAAACAAAATGGCCGCCACACAATTACGTAATATTAATTTGATGAACGAAAAAAAAATTGCAAATAACATTTTACAATTATTTTCAATTTTTAAAAGTTAGTACTTGCAGTAAAGCCGCCCTGGGTTCGAATCCCGGAAGCTTAAATAACTTTGCAGGCATGTTATAGTGGACTAGTTATTATTAAGGTTCTATTACCTCCTTCATAATAATAAGAATATGAATTCGATTTGTATTATATGCTTAATTATGTTTGTTCTGTATTTTACTTCCCATCTAGTAACTCGATATTGTAGTAAGATCATTAAAAAATATTAAATCATATCTCTTTAACTACATCATAATACGTATTACTTTGTGCAAAATAACTTTGTTCAAGTAAAAATACAAGGAATTATAAGTAATTTATATAAAAATAGTGCACAGACAGCCTTATCGCCTATAACGATTTCTTCCAGACAATCTTAGTTTACAGGAGATACACACAACGACACAGTTAAAGAGTAAAGATCAACTAGAGAGTAGAAAGCATGCAATACATTACTAGTAAATCCATAATTAATAAAATATTTTTGAAAACTTAAATATTTTTCACATGATGGCACGATATAAATTAAAAATCGAATATAAATTGAATAGATGTAGATGTCGGTTGTAGTCCAGCCCGTGTCGTATCTTTGTCCATTCATAATCGATTTTTAATTTAGTTTAGTCTAGAAAATATTGCTTGATTCTGGCCTTGAAGAGGCTTTGTGTGTGTGTTGAATTATTCGATAAGTCAATGTCAAAAATAGGTAACTACATACACTTATAAACGTCACAAAACTAAAGAATCTAACTTTACATGACCAATTCTTAAATCGAGAGTGTAGAACGAACGAAAATAACAGACAAACTTAGTAATCATAAAAGCTCACATTTCTAACTAATTCGATCATAGTTTCATTTAAAATTTAAGTAGATTACTCTTCGATTCCGTAGCTACTTACATAAGATAAACGATAATTACTATATCATCAGACATATGTAGAGAGACCGTATTCCGGTAAGCGCGAGAGTCGCTAGGTTCGAATGCTGGGTAAACAATAGATTGTTTAGGTCAGGCAGGGCACAGACTGATTATCTACTTGCCTGTAGTTAAACCCGTATAGTGGAACGGACATAGAAATGTGGGAAATAGATTTCTTTTGTAGAGGGTCACTACTCAGCTTTTGTTATACCTTGTGGGCAAAACATCAAATCCAAGATAGATCGACAGTGCATCTTCTTGAGATCTTATATGGTATATTTGTTCTTTTCTATCATCAGTATGTGATTGTAGTGTATGCATCATTCACCTATATTATGAAAATTGATGATATCGTTTTAGTGTGAAAATAAACAATCAATCCGTCCTCAAGTTCAATCTAATCTAACGTAAATAAATGTTTTAATAAATCACTTTAACGGTTTAAAACGCGATATATTAGTTAAACTTATTTGAAAATGATTTTTAACCTCGGCCCGACGTTTCGGATGCTTTGCAGCAGGCCGTGGTCACGGTGACTCGCGTAAACTATAGACAGTATATAAATAAATGTGCTAAGTCAACAAAATCTAGGTAAAACGCTTATAATTTTAACTTATTTGTTGTCTAGATTAAATATGGCCGAATTCTAGACGCATAACAACAGGAAGGGGATCAATCAACGCCCGGCAGCACATTCGACAAGGAATCCAGATATAACGGCGATATGTTTCAAAAGCAGACATTCGGTACAACAACTTCGGGCTTCGGTGAGTATAAAAGTCAAAATAATAAAACAAATCGAATCGTCGAGTCGTGGTGAAATAGAGTAAATTATATTATTATAATGAACGACTCGTTGGTACGATCCCCACCGGATCCAATATTTTTCAATCAATTTACAATTTTTCTGAAACATGTTGGACTACGTCTGGAAATCTGGATATAAAATGGGTGGTAGGAATATTGAAACTCCGTCCAGGTCACGAATCACTGTCCACACATTAAAAGGACAAAGTGTGTGACACTTCATCATAATCCACTTAGGGCTCTACTATATTATGATGTATATACATATATTGACAAAGATTAACCTCTTATAGGCTCGTTCAACTCTGGGGCTAGCACGTCTTCCCCGTTTGGGGGCTTCAAAACCGCAACGGGGACGAGTGCGTTTGGGGCTCCGCCGGCTTTTGGCTCCACCCCAACGAATACGGCCACAACTGGAGGAGGTAATTATACAATATTTAAATGAAATATTTTACTACTTAGTTTAATATATCGCGTTTTAATTAAGTGTTTAAGGTCTCCCCGTGACCACGGCTGCTGCAAAGCATCCGAAACGTCGGGCCGAAGTTAAAAATCATTTCCAAATAAGTTTAACCAATATATCGCGTTTTAAACCGTTAAAGTGTTTTATTTAAATGTGTACTACTCGCGTATACTACAGACTATTAGTAGAAGCTTTTGCTAAGCAGCGCCTCCGGTAGTTTTACTAACGTAGCTACTCGTTTCTCCCACTCCTCTCCCCGCCCGATTCTTGAACCAGTAGGGAATAACTGGACTGGTGGGAAATTGCGTATTTCAGAAGTCAGATTTATTATATGAATAAGCTTATTCTAAAAGTTACTATAGTTTTGTTGACCTTTAAGACTTCTGGAACATCTAGATTACACGCACAGAACTAATGGCGAGCCGTCAGTAGTAGGTAATTAAAGAAAAGAAAGAATTGATAATGTATTAAAATTTAAAGAATTCATTAGTATTAGTATTATTTTTGCTGTCGGCGGGCCACCAGTATTCAGGTCTAGTAGTTAGGTGACAGGAATACCAGAATACCGTCCGGTTCACGAACGGGACGTGCCACACTTCCTAAACTGGTGAATGTGATCGCGTTTCGGTTGCAGTCAGCAGATTTCCGAATGTCATCTTGTTTAGATTTTATATGCCTGCAGTGTTTCACCTTCTCCTTCCTTCTTCTTCTTCCTCCTTCCTCTCCTTCTTCTTTCTTCCTCTGTCATAAAACTATAGATTCTGATTTCTTATTATGTCATAGGTCTCTTCGGCCAGACTAGCACCACCGGTGGCCTATTTGGTGCGTCGACGTCTGCCAATCCGACGCCGGCGTTCGGGTCCAGCGGCTTCGGATCGTTCGGCAGCAATGCGACCACTGGTGGAGGCCTGTTTGGAGGGAATACCTCGTCCACGGGCCTCTTCGGAAACAATCAGAACAACACGGCCTTCGGTGCGAAACCGGGTGGTGAGTTGAAATTAAGATTACTATGCAAACCGTAAATAGATTTTTATTTAAGTTATTGTTGAATAATTTGAATAGATAATAATTTATTAATAAAAGCCTATATATAAAACATTTATTGTATAAGAACCAAGCTACCTGTAGGATAAAATTTGTTTCAATACACATAATCGTTTTAAAATTGAACACCTTTAACGGTTTAATTTTATATATATTGGTAAACTTAATTTAGTAATTTCGTGACCACGGTTTCAAATCATCTGAAACGCTAGGTCGTAGTTAGAAAAAAAAACAGCTAGTATATTTCACGTTATAAACCGTTCCACTTGTTTTATTCAAATGTGTAACTCGCTTAAACTACAAACAATACAATAGCTTTAATTTTGTCGCTTATCTCCTATTATTTTGTAGGTTTCGGCTTCGGCAGCACCCCAACCGCTGGACCGTCAACTGGGGGTCTGTTCAGCTCCGGGGCGACCACTAGCACGGGCCTCTTCAGCCAACCCACTAACACCTTGGGGGGTACAGCCGCGTCCGGGGGGCTGTTTTCTAACACTGGTGGTAAGTCTGCCAAAGACATTAATTGCTGTTGAAATTATTTCAACGTTAATGTCCCATTTTTGGGCACAGTGAGTGACTCCCGGACGTACGGTGGATAGGACGACAGCACATCTTCTTAATCTTGCTTATAAGGGACATAGCCTGCTTATTTCACCTTCCAACAAGGGAATCTAATGTTTGTCCGTCCTATATCATAATATAATGTTATTATGTTAATCAATGTCTGATAAAATTTTCAGGTGCCTTTGGACAGCAGCAAGCGAATGGCACTGCGCATGTCAAATACCACCCGGTATCTGGTACAGATGTGGTGGTGAAGGGCGGTGCTTCCCAAACGGTGAACATACGCCATCACTGCATCACCTGTATGAAGGTAAATAAAAATCAATTTGGCCGTGAAAAAGTAACACACATACATTCGCATAGACAAAGATTTTTTGTGTACTATGCTTTTTTTCTAATAAAACTGTGTCTTGTTAAGATATTAAGGTCCCGACCAAGCCGTCAGTTTTTACATGATAAATAGTGAACAAATAGATTTTTCTAATAAATAAATCATAACTTTTATACGTGAAATATCAAGGATATAAATCACGTTTCAAACAGTTATACTTACCGAGTACAAGTCGCGTCAACTAATTTTTCTAATAGTTTTAATTTAATATATTCTACTCGCGTAAGCAACAGATTCAATATCTCTCTTTAGGAATACGAGACTAAATCTCTCGAAGAACTCCGTCTAGAGGACTATACAGCCGGCAGAAAGGGCAGCAGCAGCGGCGTATTCGGATTTCAGCAGCCGGCCGATAACACGGTTAAACCGCTGTTCAATACTTGTGAGTATTATACTAAAATTAAGTTAAAATAAAGGTTTGGTTAAGTAACACTCGCAACGACATGGCTGTGTTCGTTTTCATATCGTTTATTTAGAAACTAAACAGTACTTGATCAGAACTGTGCCTTGACCGACATAAACTATTGCGTTTTTCCAAAATTCGAACTTAGGACCTCTTGCGCTTAACGTAATGAAATAGAAACTCACTGAGCATATATTTTAATCTTTGCCCACTTACCTCTTTGAATGTCATCAGTAAGTTAGTAATTTGTACTAAATACTATACTAATAGCTTGTTTGTTTGTCTGTCTTCGCTAATTAGAAACTTGTGGTTCGAATTGAAAAATTGTTTTTTGGTGGGTAGTCCATTTATCGAGGATGGCTTTGGGCCAGTGGTTCTCAATCTTCATAGAGTTAATAAGTAAGCTAGCTTCTAATATCACATCTGTTATTCCACGTTATGACTTATTAGGAATATTATAGTCTACGAGTCTATTTGAGTAGAGTGACATGAAACGGACACAAACATGTGTCAAATCCATATCCTCAAAGGGTAAAGAGGTTTTAACGTCTTTTTTTTACAGCTTTCGGTCAGCCAGCAACTACTACAGCGCCCAGCTTGTTTGGCGGCAGTAGTTTGGGAAACACCGGAGGGTTTGGCCAGACAAGTAAGTAGCTTTTAAAAGAATCTGTTCCTACAGCCTACATACTAGCTATAAGTCAAATGGATACAGAAATATGTCTATTTCTCGAAAACGGACACAGCAATATGTAGAATGTGTGGTATTGAATGTAAGAACGAGCGAGACGATATGTGTGAAAGGGACGGATTGAGTGAGATCAAAGCTCGCGAATTGACACGTAAATAGCTAAGACGTATTGTTTTAAAATAAAGATGAGTTTAAAAAAAGGGAAATATACATGCAAGTAAGTCGAGGCTGCCAAGACAAGTGTTTGATCATGATTTTGTCAAAACGTTTTAAATACTGTCTATAGTTTACGCGAGTAGTACACATTTAAATAAAACACTTTAACGGTTTAAAACGCGATATCTTAGTTAAACTTATTTGAAAATGATTTTTAACTTCGGTCTCCCCGTGACCACGGCTGCTGCAAAGCATCCGAAACGTCGGGGCGAAGTTAAAAATCATTTTCAAATAAGTTTAACTAATATATCGCGTTTTAAACCGTTAAAGTTTTTTATTTAAAATGACCGTTTTCCCGCATTTCGAATCCATAATCCCTCATGCTTGTAGCAGTTCTACGCAACGCGTTTGCCCATTGAAGTGAAGACGCGAATACACTACACACACACATTTTTTAATATTTCTGTTATTTAGGTACCTTCTCCTTCGGTAACAACACTCAGAACACTACTACAACTGGACTGTTTGGCGCCAACAAGCCGGCATTTGGGGCCACGCCCACCACAGGTATGTTGTGTGTGTTTAAAACTAAATACATATGTCTCACACTAGCATTTTGAAATATTTTTGATGTTGAATGAAGTCATCTTAATTATTGGCCTTTCTATTCTGTCTGTTTGTCTTTTTTTGTAATGACTGTACTGCGAGGCTCACCTAGCAATTTTGATACTTTCTTATTGCCACCGTGGCAAGAGAGGTTCAGGGTTCGAAGTCCAGGGGAATGATAACAGGTTTCGGTCGGGCATGGCACAGTTGTCTATGTAACTATTGGCCTATAAATGTGTAATAAGGTTTGTGAAACGGCCTTATAATGTGTTCGCCCCATGCCCCATAGGGGAAAACGGGATATCTCTGCTTCATAATTAATTTAATTGATGGTTTTATAGGTACAGGTCTTTTCGGCGCTACAACGACCACGGCGCCGGCGTTTGGCACTACCACGTCCACTTTTGGCTTTGGGTCGACAACGCAAAACCAGGTAATCTACAAAATCAATTAAAAGCTCTTAACAATATTATCATAATATGAGAAAAATATATATTTCTCTCTCCCTCCCACTCTTGTCTATAGTTATAAAAATACTAAAGAATTGATGGAATTGTCTGGTTGGTGTGATTTTTTTGTTTATATTGGCGCAAATAACAAGATATTACGAAAACCCGCCCGCTTATCTAATAATAATTTTTATAAAAAAACTGCTAGTTTTTTCAATCTCACACCCAATCTGTACATCAGGCTGATGGCCCCGTGTGGGTACTTTTAGTCTGAATACTATACGCTACTTACGCGGAACTAGTCGATAACTAACCAATGTTTATAGCAAAGCGGAGGCCTATTCGGCGCCAAGCCGACGACAGGCGCCTTCGGTAGCCCCGCGACCAGCGCCGGCTTTAGTTCCTTTGGGGGCGGTGGCCTGTTCGGGGCAAAGACTCAACAGACGACGGCGCCGACATTTGGCACCGCTACGCCAGGTATGTTTCGAACGTTCTACTTATATCAAAAACACGAGTTTCTACGGATGGATATTTTAACGTTTAGTATCTTTTTTGTTTGTAAAGAGAAAAACTGGCAAGAGATTCGGTCTACCGCCTACTTACATAGAATTAACAAAACGGCTTTTCTAACGTTCTGGAGGGAAACTTCATTTTTTTGTCACTTTTTAGCGTTCGGTGCGACATCTAGCGGCTTTGGAACAAGTACGTCGACTTCGCTGTTCGGCGGTGGCAGCACTTTTGGTAAACCGGCGACAACTCAGCCGTCCTTCGGATTTAACTCTCAGCCGACATTGGGTAAGAAGTTTCCCGGTATTTCAGTGTCACTTCACATAAAATATTTACTGTCTATAGTTACCAGTAGTACACATTTAAATAAAACACTTTAACGGTTTAAAACGCGATATATTAGTTAAACTTATTTGAAAAATTATTTTTAACTTCGGCCCGACGTTTCTGATGCTTTGCAGCAGCCGTGGTACGAGACTCCCCGTGACCACGTCAGCTATATCTAATATATCGTGTTTTAAACCGTTAAAGTGTTTTATTTAAATAAAATATTTAGTTTGAAGTTAGCTTTAACTATCAATTTTACCACTTCTTATTCTTTTTAAATACTTTCTAAATGCGCAAAGTTAGAATTTTTATAGCTTTTACGGACACGTTGAAACTTATTGGACCTGGAGTTAATCGAACTTGCGACCCGTTGACTATATTAAACCAAATATTTATTCCATTTGATCAGCGAGCCTGTCTAAAATGTATTTATAAAATCGTCTTAATTGCAGGTACTGGTCTAGGATCGGGTCTCGGCACATCCTTCCAGGCGAAGCCGACTTCGTTTGGGACATCCCTGGGAACCGGGACGTCGCTGTTCCCGCAACAAAATACGAACTTCCAGACAGGTTTGTTTCTCCTTAATTCTTTAGTTGACTTGATCTTGCTCTTTCCAAAAAACTTTTAGACAACAACTATTAAGGACCTATTGTATAAAAGTTAGGACGAGCACATTTTTATGTCTGTTTCACTAATCGATTTTATTCAACGGAAACTATATATATTTTTCTAAAGCGTAATTACTAATAACTGAGCTACCGAAAGATATTTTTGCTTAGCGCAAAATGTTTACATTGTTTGTTTCTACTGAGTTTTAAATTATTATAAATTTCTATTACTTACCGCAAACGTCAACTTAGCTCAGCTATAGAAATATTAATAACTTTTATCCTTTTTATAGGACTAAGTACTGGTCTCGGAGGTGGTCTTTTCAACAACAACACCGGCTTGGGTGGCGGTTTAGGTTTAGGGCAAAGTAGCACGAACACCAGTTTGATGCCCGGGTGAGTTATTTTTTATGTTGGCTATGTGCTTGCCACTTCTATGGAAATCACATCCGAACAAAATGTAATGCAGTACTATTTTATTACGTATGTCGTACGCATCCGGTTCGTGACCATATGAAAGAAACCTGCATGCTGGTCACTCGATGGAAGATGAAGTATCCCAGCCGTAGACCTGGCATGAATTTTCTATCACTCATTGAATATCCAGATTTCCAGACAAAGTCCAGTCTACTAGAATAATTATTTATTGATTAAAAACATGTTGGCCATTGGGGCATGCCCATTGGGGATCGAACCCACGGCCCGTTGAGTATTTTTTTTAGTTGAGCTGATATTAATTATATCTTTTTTTCAGTGGCAGTTTGGGCGCATCTGTCGGGTCGAACGTTCACGAGCAGATTTTGACGTTAGCGGCGCGACCCTACGGCGACTCGCCGCTCTTTAAGGACCTGCTGCCGGATACATGTAAGTGCCCCGTCATGATTGAAAGATTAAACAACAAATAAAATCTAAACAAGATCTGTAGTGGACCCATTTTGGATGTGATAGTGCATTCATTTGAGTAAGATTTAAATTGGACATCAAGCTTACCCATATTATAAAATCATGTCATAACATTTACCTAGTAATGCGTATATCGAGTATCTTTATATTGAAGATGAAGAAGATTACAGTGTTCCGTGCGGCTGCTCTAACCAATTGAGCTACCGTGTCTCACACGTCTTCGTCAAATTTATTATTATTAATTAATTAATATAATCAATGCCATCATATTGAAATGTTTCTTACAGCAACGACAGCAGAAGACGTGCTGAAACCGACAAATCCAGCTGCAGTTAAGGCCGTCCTCGACAGCAGCAGTGCAGCGTATAAGGTCACTTCACCGACCGCTGGGCGTCTGAAGGTTTTGCCTCGGCCCGTCACACAACATAAGGTAAGCACTTTAATTTATCGTTTGTATCGCAATACTGGTAGCCTGTTTTTTCTAATTCATAAATAGCCTAGCTGTGCTAGAGACTTCGTTCGCGTGGAATTATTTTACGCAAAAACAAAATGTCAAACAAAATTTCATCTATATATAGCCGTTCCGCCGGCCGCGTCCCGTCGTTCTTGCATTAAAAGATAGACATGATCTCGCGGATTTTTTTTTAGATCATTTGAAGAGAAATAATTATTTCATACAAACATAGTTTTTTAACAGTTTTCGCATCGATTTTTTCACATCGCCTGTTGCTTCTTCGCTTCTATTAGTCACAGAGCGATGTTCCTTCTTCGGTAAATGTTCTAACTAACACAAAAATAATTTTTCATTTCGAACCAGTATTTCCTGAGATTAGCGCGTTCAAACAAACAAACAAGCTCTTCAGCTTTATATATTAGTATAGATTTATTTCAAAGAGGCTTAGACTAATTAAATACACTATAAAAGCCTAATCTTATAAAACAATCTATAATATATACTCATATTATATATAATACTCTGTCTGTTTGTCTGTCCGGCTTTAACTACGAAACTACTGAACTGATTTAAATGAAATTTGGTATACAGATATTTTAGAGCCTGAGAGGACAAAGGCTTTTTAATGCCAAAAAAGTGTTGATAGGTGTTGAAAAAGGGGAAGAAAGTTTGTATGGATATTCGTGTTTTTTTAAGCTAAGACAATTAAACTTTCTTCTTTGGTTTTTTGATTAGTGGGAATAGGAGAGAGTGGGGGTGATGTGATGTGAGAGTGTTCCGGCAAAGTAACACTTACAACATAGATTGCCTGCCTTAAATGCGCCCTTACATAAATTAATAAACAGCCTAAATAATAAAAAAATTCTACACCAAATCACTATTCCACGCGGACAAAGTCGCGGACACAGCTAGTATAATACGATTTATGTGATGATTATGTATTTAAATTAAAGGCATGCGCAACATTTAGTTATTTATATGCCAACAAAAATTTGTCCTGGTTAATTCAGTGAAACATATATATTTCAGTAATAGTTCATAATTTACTAAGTACATATATATAAATACTCTAAATATTCAAATAAAACACTTTAACGGTTTAAAACGCGATATATTAGTTAATCTTATTTAAAAATGATTTTTACCTTCGGCCCGACGTTTTGTGCTGCAGCCGTGGTCACGGGGAGACCTAATATATCGCAATTTAAACCGTTAATGTGTTTTAATTAAATGTGTACTACCCGCATAAACTATAGACTGTATTTACTCTAAATATTCTGATTTGTTATAAAAATGATATCTAAAGATACGCGTTTTTAATACCATAATATGTATTTCAAGTTATCCTCTTTGATTCTAGAAATCCCTCTTCGACGGTCTCGAAGAAAGTGATGCGAGCTTAGAAGACAAACTGACGCTGAAGCCCTCCAGAAAGAGGCTAGTACTTCGCCCCAATCGGAGCTCGATGGACAACAGCCAGACGAACAACAGGTGAGTAGATGATTGCAGAAGCATTCGCAATAAAACTATACATTGTCTAATATAGGATATGAATTGATTGAATGAAAGAATCCTGCGCAGAAGTCAAAAATAAGGTGTCGAAGGGACGGATGCGATCGTGGGGCAGGACTTGAACCGGCATCTACAGCGCCCCGTGCTGTTGCTCTAACCAATTGAGCTACCGAGTCCTTGCACCTAACACTTGCGTATTAAGGTTGCAGCCTAAGATCATTGAAGATGGTTTAGGGAGAGTAATTGTCTATTAGGAAGTTTTGTCTCTTTCTAGATCACTAGAAGAGCAGCAGCACCGGTCCATTGAGAACACGCAGCAACAGAAGCAACCCCGGCAGGAGAACGGAGCGATTGAAGTGGACAGCCCTATCACGGCAGAGCGAGACGCAGATAACTACATCTCGATAAAACACAAGAGCAGACTGCAAGATCGAGATAATGGTGAGTTTTGTCTCTGTCACTCGTTCAATTCGTTTATTACATTAATTACTTCTAGGCAGCCACATTTTGAACCACTCCCTCTTTGTGGCTCCTTCGGGAGTAGATTGTCACAAGAATTAAAAGCGATTATAATTTAAAAAAATATTACGACTCGGGCAAGACTTTAACAGGCATCCACAGTTTTCCGGGCTGTTGCTCTATTACGCCATAACATGTATCGCATTATCGCATTGTAACGCCCTTATATAGTCTAGTAAGTGAATTGTCAACTGTCAAATTTATCAAATGTTTCTAAAACACGCGATATATATATTAGTTAAACTTACGTGTAGTTTTAAACTTATGTGTAGTTTTAGACTCGTTTTAAACCGTTAAAGTGTCTAATTTAAATGTATACTACTCACGTGAACTACAAACAGTATTTAAATGTAAAATGTCAAACTCAACTGTCAATTTTTGTCTCGATTTCAAAATTGTATTACCTAAACTGCTTGCGAATACAAAAGGCCTCTTATTTTAACATTCAGAAAACCTTAGATACAACACTTGGTAAAGCAAATTGATGCGAATTCATTTCATTTGATCATTCGTTCATTCATTCATATGATCATCTGCTGCGACATTTTGTTAATATGTTGAAACTTTCCAGAGCCCCAACTACGAGCAGACAAGCAGAACAGTTGGTGAGTAACTTTTACGTCATTTGAAACTTTAACATAAACCCTATTAGGACACTAGGGTTCCGCAGAGTAAATGAGGTTCCTATACCTGGGATTTATCGTCTTCTTAAGCACGAGAGGCCCTTCCTTGGTTAATAATTAAAATTTAGATTGGGCTTGCACGACTGCAGCAAAGCATCAGAAACGTAGTTATTAATAATTTCTTAACAAATACATTTTATTTTTGTACTATAATATGACTTTGTTTAAATTGACTCACATTTGACCGCTTTCTATTGTCTTTGCTATTTTTTATTTCTAAAGTCTTAAATTACTTTTAGGCCATCAAGAACTTCATGGACCGAAGAGAAACCAATTGAAGGCGACACTCCAAGACTGTACCCGAATTTAGGTAAAAAAAACGCTGTCTCTTTCCCACAATCCTATACAAAGGACAAGGATAAATAGACCAAGGGGCGTCAACGGAACTGATACGAACAGAATCTTGTGCCAGCTTTTAAAACCTCTAGAGGGATAGATGAAGTTGATAATTTTATCTTTAATTTGAAACATTTACGGACGGACAAATAATAACAAATAACTGATAATTCACAACTAGGCGTTTGATCACCACCAGTCCATAAAACATGGTTCTAAAACCAATTTAAAAGACGTTAGGCTTTGTTGAGAGCATCTTGGTATTATTGGAGCGGTAGAGATATCAAAATTCCGCCCGGGTCACGAACCTCCGTCTACAAATAAAAAAGCCGTGCAGTTTAATCACGTTTGAGTTTTGCGACTGTCCGAATATCTATTGCCGAAATAGGGCGACAACACATCTTCTTTAGACGTTATATGTCAGGATATATCACGTATCAAGTGATCTGTATAAAAACTCTATCGTAAAAAACAGTACTGAGTAGAGTCCATAAGGAAAATAATTATTTTTTTTCCTTTCCAGATAAAGAATTACCATCTATGGAGTCAGAGAGGCGGGCTAGTTGGTAAGATATTTTAGTTTTATCTTCTTCTTATTAGTACTTCCCTACAAAACTTAAACAATTTGTCTTTCCTTAAGATTTCTACCAGAAACCACCTTGCGAATGAACCTCTTAGAATTATATTATATGTTAATTTTATTACAG